>CAEFZX010029264.1:0-26444 GCA_903066825.1 Alfaro cultratus
ACACACACACACACACACACACACACACACACACACACACACACACACACACACACACACACACACACACACACACAAATAATGAAGGCGTCTCTACAGGCACTGGCTGATGCAGAGCTAAAGGAGGCACCATCATTAATACATACTAGCGCACAAGCGTGGATGCTTAGTCATTAGACCTAATGGTTTGCAGACTGTAGCATGAAATTAAAGGTTTGATGAATTGTTCTCATAAAATCAAGGGACTAAGATTTTGTGCTTGCTATAAAAGGGTAGGGTTCTTCTACATAATCAAAGTGAGTCATTTAAAGAGACACTCAAATGCACACCGCTTTCAGACAGTGGTCTACACCATCTCAAACACTCATATAAACACACACGGTCGCAAATGAATACACACCTGTCCCACAGGGCCACACACACACACACCTACACAGTCTTATTGGTGCTTCACATTTTTACCTCTCTCATGTGGCCTGTTGAGGGCCTTTATTAAAAAGAAAGCTGTTTCACTGCAATTTATGGCCAACTGAGTTCAGCAGCCAGGGACGGACAGATGGACCTCTGCAAAGACTGGAAGAAATGCAAACTCGTGTACTTTTACTCTACTTTACTCTTTTCTTCCTCGCACCCATCTGAACAATAGACCAATGGATCTGTTTAACACTGCATGTCATTAGAAATCTGTGAATCTTGCTTACTCATGCATTTTCCAGCTTTTTGTTTGCTTCACTAATAAATAGTGAAGCTGAAAAATGTAATGATTGTGTATGTTTATGTTGATAGTGTCCAGAGAAGACTCAAGCCAGTCCCTAACATCCTGCCTCAACCTGCTTCCTTCTCTCTTGGATCCACCCGGAGATCGCTTGGCAGGGAGAGAAAACGTTCAGAGGTAAATTTGTATTTTGGGAATAAATACATCCGGCTGCTTTGCATATTTCTTACAAAGTAGCAAAAAATACAAAAGTACCATGTGTTAGACTTTGAAAGTTTCACAAGTGCAGATAATTTGAGCAGAGATGTCTTGCATTTTGAGACGGCAAGCGCAGTAGTTGCAAAAAAAAAAAAAAAAGTGTCTTTGATGTGTTTTTAATAAACAACAACTTGAACTGAACAGAAAATAAAAATGAGTAGGCCTTTGATATTATAAGTAATCCTAGGAATTTTTAAAAAAATCATTTTACTCACAAAAAATTCAGTGTAGTGCCTTATCTCTTAAAGTATGTTTACCCTTTTAATATTTTGACCTAATATCCCATCACAATCACAACTGTGAATGCTTGATTGTGAAACAGGAAGAAAACTACCTCTTTACTGCAATTAAAGGAGTTTATTCAGCCGTTTCCTTCTCTTTCTATATTGATATGATCAGCATACAGTTTTGCCTCATCTAACAATAAAGGGCTGAACATTATTTCAAAATATATCGTAATCGCAATATTCACGTTTCAAAGGGCTGTTTGGAGAGCAATAATTATTTATTGCTCTCCAAACACTTGTATACTTATATTTATATATACACACTTATATTCCAAGTGTTTTGAGCTTGCAATTTTGATGCTTTGCTGCTATTTAGTCAGTTGGACAGAGTCTGTAGGCAGCAGATGCTCACACTGGACTCAAACATTGCCCAAAATGCTAAAGGTCACTGAGTTATGGAAGCACAGATTAAAAAGAGACAAGGAATAGGCATATATTACAATGGATGTTGTCACTGCAATATTTGCCTCATTTTTGTCACAAGATTTTCTAATATCATGCAGCCATATCTAAGAGTTTTCTTCCTGGTTGTCCTGGAAGCTCCAACCATCTATCAGCTCTGGCAGGCTTCCCTGAAGTCTTTCTGAAGAAAAGCATCCCCACTAGCGCCACTATGTTTCATGGTGTGTTCAGGGTTTTCGTGTTCCACTACACATTGCGTTATACATACAGGCCAAAAAGGTAGCCTTTTGGTCTTATCTGTCTGGAGCACCCTCTTCACATGTTGGCGGTGTTTCCTATGTGGCTTGTTGAAAACTGCAAAGGGGAATTCTCTTGACTAGGTGGCCAGCCAGGTCTGTGTAGGTTTGCCATACTTATTTTCAGAAGATGGATTGAACAGTTCTCTGTGAGATGTTCAAAGCTTGGGATATTATTTCAAAACCTATCTGTGCTTTAAGCTTCTTCACAACTTAATTTTCGACCTGTCAGGATATTTTTTGGTCTTCTTTTGTACTTTGTTTGTTCTCTAATATTCTCTAGCAAACCTCTGAGGCCTTCATAGACAGAGATTAAATCACCCACAGACACACTGAGTTCCCCAATTAGGTGAATTCTGAAATTTTTATGCAAACTGCATAAAATGTGAAAAGTTGTGCAAATACCCAGCCCACAGACATACACACTAACAGAATGTAAAGGGAACCAGACGTTCGAGTCAAATGCTGTGATTTAGGATCATTTTTTTTCTTAGTCTTAATGACTGTGTCAGTGGTAAAATCAGATGTGATAAACTAAAGATTCTTTTCCATCACTCTTTTCCATTTGCAACCACCTTTCTCTTGTTATTTTGCTGTGATTTACAGGCACCATTTGTATATTTGAAAGCGCTTCTGTTATTTGTCCAAGTGCATTTTTTATTAGCATCAATCGACTGAATGTACAGGATTTGCTGCAGAGCAACAGCGACTCTGGTTGCTCCGCTCGTTTTGTCTCCAAAGCAAAATGTACCAAGTGAAGGGACAAAATGGAGGGGACAATTAATCAACTTGGCATCAAGTGGGGCCTTTGCTAACACGATTCAAAAAGGTTAAATAGTGAAATAATCAGAAACAGAATTACGATGTTTCTTTACAATTTGTGCATAAAAATAATTGCAGAGTTAACCTCCTGGATTATAATAGCCCTGATCATGTCATCTGTTACTGAATAGTATTATGTTCATGGCATAACAGAACAATAGCCACGGACACAAAAAGACAGGCCATGGTCTGGTGTTGGCTGACAATGCTCAGCATCCAGCTGGAGCATGTTATATGAAGCACTCCTATTTTATACATGTACCACCAAGAGGGCAATTACACTCTGCAAAATACAGCTTCATTTCAGTAGACCTGGGAAGCAATTCAAGTTATTACTTTTTAATTTATTTAAGACAACATAAAAATGGAAGGGCATTGCTTATTCCATGAACTCTTCTTCTTTGCTATTTTGCATAAATTTGTAACGTGCTTAATGCTTTTTCACCTCCTTTGAGATGAAACAGAAAAGGTGAAGGCTGAATAAATAAATTCCCCCAGAATAAATATGCAGGCTGTCTCTGTTCTCTTCCATTTCTTTTCCTGCTTAAAGAGAAAACAAGGGTAGAGTCCTAAAGAGAACATTTAGGCTTTGTGTTTGCACATATGAGTGCCACTGTCAGAGACTGTTTCTTACGTATGTGATTTGGTTTGGCCACTTAACTTCTCTCAGAGCTTAGAGTCTGGATACATCTTGTTCATAACACACAGTTGCTTTTCTCCAAGCGTACACACACACACACACACACAGATGGAGCTGCTCTGTGGATGAGGCTTATTTGGTTTTATGGAGCCAGTGGGTAATAAAAGGTTGTATCACCAGTGGTGTCTGGTGGTCTGTCTGACAAGCCTTCACTGATTATTGCTTTACCTTTCATTGTTCCTCTCTCTGCTCGCTAGTTGAATTTATTTTGTTCCTGGTGGTGGCACCCATTGAGTAAATATACAGTTCCTGTCGAAACATGCTTACTCCGGAACAAACTGTCAAAGACTGTCTTTGTTTTTCAGAGAGACTGGTCAGCCTGTGTGAGTGGATTGAAGTACATTTTGAAAGATTAATACTGAACAGAGAGGCTCAGGGCAGACCAAGGCCTCTGCTTTCTGATTTTTGTTTGCACTTGTTGAAAATTTTAGTGAACAGAGTTTCTTCCTGTCTAGACAGTGTCAGTGAATCATCCAGGTAATGTTTTCAACCCACCTAAGCTATTTGTCAAGCACTTCATTTGTTGCTTTATTTATACTGATGCCTCACTCGTCTTTAAAAGCAGCTCCAGAGATGCATTTGTGCCCGCATATACTTTATTTCTGCTTTCATAAGAGATTCAGGCTAAAACGTCTGTCAGCAAAAAAACTTTTTTTTTTCTTCTTGATTGGATTATACGTACTAGGGTTGGTTGATATGGACTTACATTTTTTTATCACAATATTGATAATTAATATTTTGGCTGTAATATATGATTGTATGCAGTATAGAACCACATAAACACAAATAACTCTTAGAAATAGAGCTTATCAGTTATCAGCAAGGATACAATTACGTACTATAACAAAAAAAAAAAAATCTTTTATGGGTACATTACATTGTAGCCAGAAAACAATAATAATAACCAGGTTATTGTGTGTTGTGGATTTCTGCCCAGGTCTCACCTAAAAATTAGATCTGGATCTCAATTTCACCTGGTTAAATAAAAGAAATAAAATAAAACTATTTTGTGTAGCTACTGTGTAGTAAATCAACAGCCTTTTTACACCTTTCAAATAAAACCGAGGTCATGCTGTGCGTGAAAAAAAGCAACAGAAGACATATTTGGAACAGTTTGTGGCTTAAAGGCAGAGCGATTGCCCCATATATGGAAACTTTTAGTCCTCAATGTACCTGTTCCAGGTTTGATTCCTGACTCTGGGATCTTTGCTGCATGTCTTCCTCATTCTCTCTATTCCCATTTTCTGTGTAGCTCTGCAAATAAATCCCACTTGTACCAGAAAAACCTTTTAAAATAGAAGAAAAAATTTATTTGGCCAACATCTTTTGAAACAAAGCAATCGGTTTTCTTGCTGGGCTTAAGAATTTTGAGAAACAATTTAGTGAAACAAAGATGTTTCCTTTCTCACCAGCCTTCAGCAGTGAAGGCCACCACAGATTTGGGTTTTATTCTGTTCCTGTCAGATGTGCTCACAAGTATGCTGTTCAAATCCCAACCCTACTGAGTGCATGCTGTTCAGCCTAAAAAATAAATTCTAGTTTATTGACTTCAGATCATGCAACATTTTATTATTATTTGTTCTTGAAACAGTAAAATATTTTAACCATTAAAATGTCTATAAGAATTTGTGTTTTCCAAAAACTTGTGGAAATAGATCAGTATTTGTTAATGTGGAGTCTCTGATTGAATCAAAAATAAATTTCTTTTAATATGAAGATTAAAATGAAACATCAGATTATTGTCCTTATTATTACTTGAAAT
The DNA here is from genome assembly GCA_903066825.1 of Alfaro cultratus. Lineage (NCBI taxonomy): Eukaryota > Metazoa > Chordata > Actinopteri > Cyprinodontiformes > Poeciliidae > Alfaro > Alfaro cultratus. Next base: position 5,243 of record CAEFZX010029264.1, read on the forward strand.
AGCGATCCCTCACTATGTTCATTCTAATTATTAATATTATTGTTAAAGTTGCTTTTATGCAACACTACCAATGAAAAGATGTAGAATGAGGAGCATTTAGTAAATGAATGTGGGAAAAAAAAGGAAGTGCAATAAGCCAAAAGTCAATTTGTCGTTAATTTAGGAGTGTGAGAGGCAATTTAAGTATTTAAGTTCAATTTCACCATCAAAGTTCTTTGAAACAGCTTTGAAACCAGTTTTTTTTTTTTATCAGCCATTGTTATTCCACAGTTGACAACTTTTAAATCAGAATGTGCATCTCTGTCTGTTGATCACATCCTTTCTTGCCCAGACAAGTAGTCCAAGTCAAATCTTGAACCTTGGAAATATGAATCTGAATTAGGATGTGAAAATTTAGAGAGGAAATTTAAGTCAAATCTCGAGTCTTTAGAGCTAGAGTCTGTCAGGTCAATGCTTGAGTCTTTAGAGTGAAACTCTAAGTAGAATTGAAAACATGTGTTTAGTCTGCACAGCTCAAGTCCAGTCTCATGTCTTTGGAGCATGAGTTTAAGTCAAGTCTCGGGTAATAAGAGTGTGACTTTAGGACAAGTCTGGTGCAAATCTAAGTCGTCAGAAGTCGTTGTTTTCTCAGTGTCATTTTAATCTGAGGTTCATGCAGCGCTCAAGCATTTTTGCATAAAAGATAGGATTATCTACAGTAACTGTTCCAACCATGGCAGTCAAACAACAGTAGACCCTGATAAATCCAAAATGAATGTCTTACTGCAGGTGTAGGAAAATATTTAAACGAGCTATGAAAATGTTGCAAATTGATTCCAAACAGAAAACAGTGGTAGTAAATACTAATAAGCATAATTCTGTGGACATAAGATTTAGAAAATTTGTTGCAGAGGTGGGGAAGAGTCATTAAAGTTTTCAGACAGATTTGACAAGCCTTCATTACCTCTGTGACAGCTGCTGTTAAATGCGCTTGAGAAAATGGGTGGAAATTAGCGTTTCTTACTGGCTAAGGCGCAGCTGTTGGCAGGTGTTAATTTCCCGCCATTTTAGTTCAGCATCTTAACTGATTTCCGCTAACAAAACATTTTCACACAAATTTTGTTGGGAATTTTACTAAGGCAGTGTCTAGAAGCCAAAGCTGGAAGAGGGGAGAAAGGCGAAATGTGTTTGCCCAGGGCTCCCTCTATCTTTTTCACTGTCTTCCTTTTCCTCCAAGTCTCTTTTGCTCTTTGTCTCAGGTTCCACATTCCCTCGAGGGGACATTGATTTGCTGCAGGCAGAGCAAGCTCCCTTCCTCTCGTACTCAAGAAAACACAAACACGCTCACTCACACACACACACACACACACGCACACACACATAGTGTTTTTTCTATCTCTTCAGAGGACGGTGCACAGATTTAATATAATTTTCCTGAGAGTTCACCTAAAACTCTTCCTTACATAATCCATCCCAAAAATAAAACTTCTTGTTTAAAACCAATGATTTGTATCATTGGGACTTCAGGGGCGTCGTGCTAAAAAAAAAAGAAGCCGATCTGTACGTCGTGTTTGAGTAAACAGATTCCTGTCCCCACAACACAATAGAAGCGAGTCCACAAACACACCTGTCAGTCAGTCAGCTTGTCCAGAGAGAGTATCGGCTGCAGGAGACCGACAGACAGACTGCACTGAACATCTGCTGTAAGCTCACAAATGAAAATGCACAGTCTTGCATGCATACATCTGTTTAATGGTTGATGGTTGGATGATTTTGTTGTCAGGTATTTCATTTTCTGTCTTGAGATACAAGTATTACTTCTGTAAAACCGTGGCATTAAATCTCTACATGGTGAATTGCGTCTTTGCTCAGATGAAAAGGAATGCAAAAAGCGGGAGATTTTAGTTAAACTGGGAAGAATGGAGATCTGGGATTGTAAAGGTGCAGCTCAATAATTTAGAACATCAAAAAGTTAATTTATTTTGTTAATTTCATTACAAAAAGTGAGACTTGTATTTATTCATTTCATGCAGAGTGATTTTTTAACAATTGTGGCTTACTACAAATGAAAACACAAAATTAAGTTTCTCAGAAAAGTAGGATATTACATAAGTAAAAAAAAATGCTCATAAATGTAGCAGAATTTCCCAACACAATCAGGTGATGACTGTACTGATTTGACACTTAACCAGCGGACAATTATTGACATCCTACCCAAGGAGGATATGCCACTAAAGGGCATTGCGAAAGAAGACAACTATTCAGAGTGTTGTGTGTCAATATTAAAGGAAATTTACAGGAAGGAAAAAAGTGTGATCAAAATTTCAATTTGTTGACTTGATTAGAGAATGTCAGAGGAATGTCTCTACAGCACACAGTGCAGATCACTGGAGAAATGGTACGCTATGACAATTTTTATTCACAAAAGAAATGATTGATTGCTGCAGCTCTAGATGCCTTCACTGTTATCTATATGTGTTAATTCAAAACCTAACAGTACATTCGGTAAGAAGAGACCGACTGAATAAAGAGGAGAATAACTCAGTTACTCGACAGATTTGGTTTTGATTTATCTTACAAACTTATCTTGTACAAATATTCAGATAGTGAAAACAGCCAGCTTAATGAAATCTGAATGAGCCACATCTCGAAACAATGCAGATGGTATCCCTTACATGACAGATTAATAAGGAGGATTTAGTTTTATTTGCTTTTGCTAAATAAAGCTTTCCTTTGTCCTTTGTGGATGCTTGTATCTGAAATGGCAACGGCTCCTCCTGACAACAATAACTGTTTCCCAGCACCTGAATGAGGGCGCATCAGCCCAGTGAATATTTCGGTGATGTATCTTTAATGCCTGTGTTGCATTGTGTGTTGCGTTAAGACACCGACTCTTCCCCTGTCTTCCCTATAAAAATGACGCAGAGGAAATTAAATTTTGACAGTCGGGATATAGCTTGCCAGTTGCTATGGTAGCAGCAGTCTGCCTGTTGAGCACTCCCTGTCCATTCTTCTATCCCTTCTTCTTTTCTGAATTTACCACTGTTGATTACCATGCAGAGGACAGGTAGTCCAAGGCGAGGACATGCAAAGACCCAGAGGTGTCCCTGTCTGCCAGCCTGCAGTGGGCCCTCAGCTCCCGATTCTGCACTTTCTGCTTCAGGACTGATGTACAGATGCAACATATGAGAGCCTGTTAGGAACATGCAACTCTTGGGCTGTTTCAAGAGCAAGTTTATTTAAATGTAACAAAAGAGAAGCCACTGAAACTGAATTAACAGGTACATTAGATGTCGCACATGCATTAGGTGCCAGCGGCATAACTATGAAAAATAAAATAATCAAGGCTCTTATAACAGCATCAGCTAGATTTTAGCACACTGGTGAGAAGCAACAGGAAGTGGAGAGAAAGTATAATTTCAACACGTTTCCTTCTCTTAAGTTTGGTTTCAGATGAGCCATTGTAAGCATCGGCCAACTTGAGATACCGTTGAGTAAAAATACCACATTTTCATGGAATCAGAGTATTTAAACAGATATTCAAAATAAAAATGTACTAACTGAATTGATTTATTTTATTAAATAATGTAACATTTGTGTTTATTATGATAAATAAATCTGAAATTAAAATATTGAATCAGAAATCTCAAAATTTAGAAGAAATTTAAAGTAAATCCACTTATTGGATTGGTCTACCTTTACTTCCATTCTGCTTGGTACATTACCTGATTTGAATTTATTTTTTTTGTCTGCCATGGTACACACTCTGCAGTAAGACATTGTCCAAACAACTTTCCAATTCCATTTTTACAACTTTGCTATTTTAATAAAAGTTGGGTTATGATTAGCTTATATTAAACCTACAGCCGGCTGTATAGTTGCAAGCAGTTGCATTTTGTTGCTATGCCTTCTGAAAAAGCTTTACTTTCATCCCGTCAATCCACAAAATATTTTCCCAAAGTCATCAAGATGTTTCTTGAATAATGTAACCTTGATGCATTGTATTTATTTTCTCTCTATGGAAAAAAGGCTCTTGGTGACGTTTGCTGAAATCCTGATACAGTGAGAAATAACTTTGTGCCATTTCCAAATATACTGATGTCAGCGACTCTGATTCTCTTCTATTGTTGAAGTGTTTTTGAACAGGGCATTCTATGTTTCTTTTATAAGATCTCTCAGCTTACTTCAGGTTGTCAGATGGGACCTGTTTGAGTGATATCTTGATTCTAGGCAATAGAGTTTTGCTTGTGAACTGGAAGTCAGCTTTCCAAAATGTGATAAATCACATATTTTTCCACAGCAGATTGCATGAGATTGTCAATAAATGCAGCGATTACATTTCAAAATGTGATGAATACAGTGCAGTTATAGGGTTATAGGGGAATGTTTAGATTTGTCTTTGTTTTTGGTAAACCCGTTACTGTAAGTAGTAATAGATTTCTGTCATAATAGGATAAAGACTTTTTTAAAAATAGATTTTACTTGTCCTTGTCATTGCAATAAATAGCACACAATCTATATTGCCCATCCCAATCTTTATCTATAATTGGCCCTTGCCCAGTCCTTTGTATAATGCTTTCAGCGTGCCTGTTAGATCTCATTATCTGTACTGAGATTATAGAACTGTCTCGTGTACTCATAAACTAATGAGCAAATTGGTTTTAATGTTAATATTTAGTATAGAATACATCATCTGTTATGTTGTACCATCCTACCTGACGTAACAAGTGAAACAGTCAGATCAGCACATATAATCCATATGCTTCCCTCTATTCTCAATCACATAACATTGCACATGTGGAAGCTGGGACTTAAAAATAGATAAAGGAAAAATCCCACTGAGTCCTGGAGTAGTACAGGAGACAGATAAAAAACACTGCTGCATGATTTGCCGACAAAAAGACACATAGGGTTTAAGGGGGAAGTCTTGGAACAAAGAGTAGATTTTCCTCCCTCTGCGTTCACTTCGCTACTTTATAATGATGCAGAATTTCTTTATCCAACAAGAGGTGACATGACTCTGGCTTTCACTGAGAATTAATCAGCGGTCTGGGGACTTTACATTATAATTTAATTAATATGTGTTGGTTATTTTGTTTGTTTTCTTGACCTTGGCATATTTTACCTTAGGAAACTTGTTTTCATAATCTTACAGCACATGTCTAGAAATCCCTTGTTGCAGCTCAGCATTTCGTTCTCAAGATGCTATGGAGTAAAAGTTGGGACTATTCAGTATAATGAAAGCTCTGCCATGTTTACATCTGCTGCCATGCATGTTTCTTTTAAGACTCCTTATTTCTGTCCTATCACCTGCCCCATTGCGAGCATATTACCTAATTAACCCTGAGTTACAAATAATTTTGAACTTTTTCTTCTCCTTGCTCAAAGTGGATACGTGTTGTTCTAATATGGCACACATAGAAATTAGGGATCTACTTTGTTAATCTACTTCAGTGGTGCCAAAAAGGATCTGAAAAATGCAACCTCTTCTCCATAATAGTACAGGGTCTTTGTCAAAGGTTTAGCTATTATGAAAAAGATGTAATTATAAGAAAGTAGATGTTGTTGACAAGATCAAATATGTGTATTTTATTAACTAGAAGAATTATAACTGATATATGGAAACGTTAGGTTTCCTTGGCATTGTTGAGATTCAAGTAAAATATTAAGAAACATGTAGTTGATAAAAATGTGAAACAATATCTCTCCTTTAAAACAAAAATAGTGATAAAGTTTGAATTAGATGCCCTTACTGACTCTAAAAAAAAATCCCCCAAACAGCTGAATACGGTTTCTGTGCAAACTATTTAAAGACTTGTCACAGTGAATATTTCTCAGTTTTGCGGAGTGCCGCTGTGACTCCTTAAACACAACAACCATAAAAACTCGACTCTCTGCCACGGAAGGACTTAAATAGATCCACCAGAGTTAAGAACTGAATAGAACATAAAGAATAAACTATGCGTTTTGGTATGTTTGCCTTAACTTCCACATTTATATAATTTTATATTCAGATTAAACAAGACATGGTCTGTCAAGAGACACTAATATATCATGAATGATTTATTCATTTAGCTTCAAATACATATTATGTATTTATAGATGCTGTTATCAAATATTTATTTCTTAACCTTATTAAACTCTGTAAATGACCTGAAAAAAAAATTAAAGAAAATATTGCAGTCATACAAATTTCTGATAATTTACTATCATTAGTATTACTTGTACCGACATGCACTTTACAGAAAATATATGAATTGTTCCCTATGTTTTTGATATTTAGAATATTTTATATCTTAATACTTATCAGTCTGAAGTTGGTCATTGTTAAATGGTAGATGGGGAAAATAATTGAAATCTAATCTAAAACTAATCACGTTTTAGATTAGTGAAAATGTCGTCTTAATACAGGATAGACCAGCTGAGAAGTCTTCTGTGTGGGTTTCTAACATTGATAGAATTTTGGTTACTTTTTGCCTATATTGAGAATTATTTCACGTTTCTCACACTGCTGTTTTCCCACTCCAAACAGTCTATCTAAAAACGTAAAATGTGAGTGCAGATAACTTAATCCTCTATTTTGTCACACAGTGCTTCAGATGTTCTAACAGAGATGTTGCTATGCTGTTACATTCCAAGAGCCAGAGAATGAATGTGTACATACAGATTAGTGAAGCTGCCATTTTGAGTCGAGAACAAGAAATTATGTTACTTAGTAGGTTTAGAGTTGGGTTTTAGAAGCTCGACGACGACAGAGAGGATGATGCTCAGCTCACAAGCACTGGGTGCTGCCCCTCGGCAGGCCTCCACAAAGCCTGCCAGTCAGAAGAAAATGGGCTTTTATGGGCTTAAAGAGCCCAGAGCTAATATTACAGGCGACAGCAGAGCTGAGGGGCCACATAACAGGCAGCATGAGATAAATAAGGATTTGTTTTGAACTGTGAATCATGCAATATTGTGCAATAAAAAATACGGGGCTTCAAATATGTATTACACGTCCTTTTTAATATCCTGCTCTTAAAAGGCTTATTTGTTGTACCATTGCATTTTTTTGCTGTATTTAAGGGAGGGATAATACCCTTCATTTTTTCCACAAACTGTCAAAATTTCAAAAAGTCAGAATAAAATATCTTTCATCAAAACACTTATGGATTACAACACTAATGCCCTTTGGTAGTATTTTCTATAAAGCTGTGTTTTTAGATTTTAGAAAGTATAAAATATTTATATTTAAAGTTGAAACCTTTTTGGCTGCTGTAGTTGAAGCTTTATCAACAGTTAGGCTTTTAAATTATTGGTAGCCCTGGCAGATTTGGATTTAATCTGTAACATAGTATTTTTTCTTACAATGAAAATAAAAACAAATATGTCTTGCTTTCTATCTTTTAGGAGATGTCTATCTCATTTGTTATCAGAAACAAATGAGATAAATAAACAATAATAAATTTAAATCCAACTTAGCTAGAGGTATGAATAATTTTAACTATATAATTTGGTGTTAGTGGTTTCCAGTACTTGTCTTAAAAAAAAAAAAAAAAAGATTTTATTGACTCTAGTGGCCTTTATTTGATAGTTAATTGACAGGAAAGTGGGTAATGACAGAAGGGGAAGACTTGTGGCAAAGGTCACCAGGCTGGGAATCGAACCTGCGACAGCCGCATTGAGGACTAAGGCCTCCAGATGTGGGTTATGCTTAACCCCTGCGCCACCACAGCACACTCAGTTAAAGATGTCTTTAACAAGCATGTAAGAGTGATAGCTCAGGAGATCTTTGAATATTCTGAATTTACAATTAAAGTTATATGATACGCAAAAAAGTATTGCTTTAAATTGTTTGTCAATATACTAGTGTCTTCTTGTTTTATTTAATTGCATATTTATTATTTACCAAGAAGATAAAATGGCCTTGGTAGGGAGTGTGCCTCCTCGGGTTTCTCTGACAGCTTATATTCATTGAGCCATGGACTTTGGTAATAGGAAACAATAACTTTCACCCATCAGATTCCAGCTGTCTTGTTTGGCACTTGACAGATCAGGTTTGCAAGCTGATGGCATGCCAAGAACAATATATTTCTGTTTCAACATAAATTGTTAGTCTGATTGAGATCCAGGCTGTTTACTGGTCATGTCGGAGAGTGGAAGCCTACTTCCCAAGAAAGTGCTTTGAAGTGCTTTTGCTCAGTTTTATCCCAGAAAACGTGATGTCATTATATCTAAGCCTGTTTTTATTGTTCATCCTCCCATTTTTCCCCATTGTGACCTTGTTTTCTTCAGTTTAGGAATTAATAGGGATTTATGATTTTCCCATATGTTAATCCTGTTTCTCAGTGAGTTAATAATTTTATAATCAAATGATTAACTCTTCTTTTTCCTCCTGCTCTTTTTTGTTAGTTATTCTTTGTTTTGCTCATTCCCAACACCCACTTACAACTTATAAAGCCATAATGCAGAGCTGTGATATAAAATTCTATAAATAGCTTTGTTATATTATTGATTTTTTTTGCCTTCAAAGTAAAACAGTTGAATGAATATACTCTAAGAATGGTGATTCCTTCTTTTATACTATGTAGTTTATAGCTTTTTATTACAATTACAGCTTGTGCAGCCTATCGTGAACAAGTTTCTTACAATTACACGGACTCAATCAAAATGAGTGAAGATTAGAGTTTACCATCATAATGTAGGGAGAACTTGTATTTGGAATTGCTAAATGTAATAACTGAAGCACTGACATTTCATAATTTTTCTTCTTGAAGGGAGAATTGGTAACAATAGAGACACATATGCAAGCTAAATCTAATTAAAATCATAACTTTGCTCTGATTCAGTTGGAAAACCTTTGTTCGCTTGTCCTGTTGTTCTGTGCAGGTGGTGACAACAATGCAACAAGAAACTAACAACAAATCAGAATTATGATTCATCTTAAGCAATATCTTTAGTCTCTGTCAGGAACTAAGGCAGCCTTGCTGTGACAGGAAGAATGGAGATGAAAAGCTGAAGTGCATATGCTTTTATTTTTGTTTTTCTCAGTGACAGCACTGTGGAACCATCTGCAGGCTTTGGTACATACAAGCTCAAATTAAAAGCTCCTTACGCATTTAGCATCTTATAATGTGGAAAATTTTAATATATAGTATGTGATGTAATAGTTTTTTTTTAGCATATTAGCTTTAATGGCTGTAGGGTCATCTGAAGTATAATGAGGCAGCACTTTATTAAAACAAACATAGTTGCGACATAATTATACTGTCATTAAAATTCAGATTCTTTATTGTCAGTGGTTGAGAGTAAACAATGGGATATTATCATGGCCCTAAGTATTAAGTAAGATCAACAAAATGAATCATCCAAATGATTTTCTCCTTTGGGTGCACAATTCACTGATTAAGATGAATAACAAAACCCCCCACCAAAAAAAAATTGCTTTGTGTTTGTTGGGTGCAACAAACACAAAGCTAATTTGTGTTTGTGTGACATGGCATTCTGGCCATGAGTGACAGATGCACCCAAATGATTCAGTTCTAATAAAGAATTACAAAAGGGCACTGTATCTTTAAAACATAACAGAGGAGAGGATCCTTTAGTGCATGCATAACAATGTAAACTCAAGAGAGTAACATGTGTCAGAATGTCTGAGGCAGAAAGTATGAATAGCAGACAAACACACAGCCACCTTTTTGAGCTATAAGCAATAATACTTCTCTTTTTTGGAATATTGCTTTAAGGCTTCCACACAAGAGAAAAATATATGTTGGCAGCATTCTCTGAAACAGGAATATGTTATGTGACACATGGGATGTCAGTACGATTGTTCTCTCCAAGCAACAACAAGTTGTAATATTAACTAGCACAAGTCTCTTCTGTTAATTCCCCCTGGTTTCTTCATTGGGTCGCCACATTTTATGGAGAAAAATAAATGGTATCACAGCTGAACCTTTCTGCAACAGGGTTTTTAACCTCCGGCCAAGTAATCAATTCATTTAAATTCAAGAATACTTACAGTTACTTTGTTATGTTACAGCCTTATTTGTACTAATTTAACCTTTTCCTTAAAATTCTTGGTTTCCTGTTTCTAATACATTTGTTTTTGTGTGTAATTTTGTAGGAAACAGATTATTTAATTTAATGTGGAATTTGGCTGAAACATAACAAAAGGTGGAAAAAATTAAATACTGTGAATACTTTAATCTTGAAGGGAAAATAAGAGTGGTTATCAGTCAAATATCCAAGGTGATGATGGTTGAGATTAGGAAGGATCTCATGTTGCAGTTATGATGTACAACCAGTAGTATCATGATATCAACTATATATATATATCTTCTATATTTGTAGTGTTTTGTTACCAATAAGGATGTCAAAATCCACAAATCTCTCTCAAAAGAAACTCCAGTAGATGATGAAAATAGTGTTAAGAAATGTTAAGTTTATATCAGAACTTAAGAGGATTTTCTGTCATTTACAGCAAAGGTTTGATTGTTTATTAACTAATGACATAAAATAAATATGAAACTGAAAAATTGTAAAATATTGTGTACATAGTTTTTGTCTAAAACATCAATCTTTGTTTTCACTTGATTAATTCTTACATTTTAAAATGCATCTAAAGTAAATATTCATATATATTAACTAATACATTTTTATTGCATTATACTGTATTGCCATCAGTTAATCTACTAATAAAATATTTCGGAATGAAATCGTTTTTTATAAAACCACATCATAGTTGATAGTATTAGATCCAAATGAGGATTTTTATTTCATTAATATGTTAAATAGATGCTATATAAAAAAGAAATTATACTAAACAAATAATTTGGCTTTCAATTCACTAAAAACTCTAATCTAGGTTTGCAGAAACATCTCGGAAATATTCACATAACAAGTAAGTTGTAAGCATTTGTCATAGGAACATTCACATGTTACTTGTTGAGGACATGTTGGAAGGTTTAAGTGACCTCACTGTAGGATGAAGTTATTCTAGTTCTTCCATAAAGTCCATCAAGGATATTTTCTAGGAATTTAAAAAGCAGCTCTTGTTAGTACATGTCCCATAAGAGGGTGGGGAGGGGGATGTATCTCGGGAATTTCTTACCTGCTCTGCACTCACAGAACAAGGTCTCTGATTGGCTTGAGTTCTGAATGTCTTAGCAGGGTGATGCTACATTCAGAGAAACTCAGCGATGCACAATTCAACTGTCAAATGGGGACAATTCTGTATTGAAGAGATGTTCGGCAACTTTTTTTCTTCCTCTTTCAAGGCTAGTGTGGTGGTTAGACACATTGACAGTCCCTGAAGATGATAGGCTTTGCCAGAGCAAAGTAAACACACAGGACGCCTGCATGGACCTCGTTTAAAAGATGCATTGATTCAGTGTGCAGAATGCATAGGAAAGCAAAGAGGACATTAGGGTTAATCAGAAATTTAACCCTGCCAAATAACATTAGTTTAAAAATTTCTTCCTCTCTCTGTCTGGAGAGTTGAATTCACCATTAGATTCACTGCCTGGAGCTCGGCTTGTGCTCACTCTTTAGTCACAGATGCACTTTATGTCGGAGATGAGTTTAATGGCAGCATTAAACATCCGTAGCCTCAGGTGCTGAATGCAGATGACTGCGCCGTTTCTGTCAGGTGGAAAGAAGGAGTGACAAATGAGGGTGATCATTCTCTTATAGCCGTGCTATACGGTTGTACTTCTCTTGCGCAGGCATAGATGTCTGCATTTCACACATGAGCACAGCCATACACACAAATTGGATTCCCCCCATAAACGTGTTCGCCGTTGTCAGTAATGTTTAATGATGAAAAATTTGGCAGGGGAGACCGAGTGCTTTTCTAAATGTGCCTCAGTGTTTAAGTGTCCCTTGCAATTATCGTCCATGAGACAGTGTCCCTTTTTTATTGATGACTGACGAAGTTGCAGTCCAGTGTTTCTTACTGCTGCTAAAGATAACACACCTGAATCCCCCGCGGTTTATTTGACATGCAGTCATTATTCATCAACTGAATATTATGTAAACCTAGACTTGGAAATATGCATATAGGTACTTGCGTTTCTCGCTGTGCATGTGTTGTTTATTGCCAGTGTGTGTGTTCAGGTGTCAGCACCAAGAGCCAACAGCCTTGTAATAAAACACTGGTAAAATATTGAAAGTCATAAAAAGGCAGATAATTGGCTTTTTCAGGTTGGGTGAAATGGATCACTTCTAACACAGCAGTTGAAAAATGGCTGCTGAGAGGAGTGAGTCAGATGAATGGAGAGGACAGTGGAAGTTAGAGAATGGGCAGAAAAACCATGTATATATAGAAGAGTACAAAAAAAAAAGAAATGAAGAGAAGAGAGAGGAAAATACATGTCCTCAAAAAGAATGAAAGATTAAAGAGTGGTGCACACTTTTAGAGAAAATTGGTGCACTAGAAAAAGAAAATATTTCTTTAATTTCTTTCTTCTTTCTCTGAATAATATATATAAAAAAACAACCTTCAAAAGAAACACTACTTTAACTGCACTTGGATATGCTCAAGTAGTACCAGATTCTACCACTAGCTGGTGCAGTAGAACATACGCATCTATCAATTCAAATTAGGACTTTGTATAATCTCTTAATTGCTTACTCTCACCGAGTCCTATTCCCAGCAATCACATGCTTTGCAGATGTGCTGTGTGTGTATTTGTGGTTGTATGTGTGTGTGTGTGTGTGTGTGTGTGTGTGTAAGAGAGAAAGACAGAGAGAGAGAGAGAGAGAGAGAGAGAGAAAGAGAGAGAGAGAGTTATAGGAAACGTGAAATAGAGTGAGAGTGTCTGGCTACCAGCTCATGACAGTGAAAAGACAGATGACCCTGAGTGGAGGAACGGCCTCCCTGCCTGTATAGCATCTATCATCACTGAACAGACTTGTCTTCTACTGTTTGCTGCACTTCCCTTTGTGTGAGTGTGTACGTGCTCGTATGTGTGGGGTAATTACCCACAGATGAAACTCATGCTTAGCTGGAAAATAACTTGTCTTCCCTGTAACTACAGACCACAAAAATCACATGCATGGATGCACATGCACCCACGGATTCACAGAACATAACATTGATTCGCTTAAAACTCCTGGAGGGAATTTCAACCAAGAACCCAGTCTTTGAGATATCCGGGATGTGCAAGTTTTGGCCCCAACATGAAGATGAGTCACCATATTTCACCAGTTTGCTTTTCCCCACACAGCAGCTGTTATGCAAGTTTGCTCATACAGCGCACAAACAGCATGTTCTCCTTTCCCAAAACTACTGCTGTCATTATAGATTAACCACTGGTTTTAAAGTTTTGTCGTTCTCTTAATGAATTTGTACAGATCAAAATCCGTCCGTCCGTCCGTACCCTCTTCAAATACAGTTTCAAAATAAGGGTGAAAAGAACTAACAAGTTTGGAAATTTGAATCTAAAAAGGATGGGATTTTGAAATGTAAAATTTGTAGGAATGTGAGAGAAGACGGAAGTAGCTACACTAATTCTGAAACACTTTTATTGATGATGTGTGGTTTTTAAAACCTTTTACTCACTGCAATCTGAAGCGTGTTGTTCATTTGTACTCAACATTCTCTAACTAGACACCCCTAAATAAAATCTGTTTTCAGACCCAGCAAAGAGAACAGCTTCAGATTTACATTCAAAACCTTCAAAAAAACCTTTGAGCTTTACAAATTTTGAAGTCTTAAAAGAGATTAATATATGTAGAGATTAATATATTTACAACACTAAGATGGCTAACAAAAAGTGTCAAGAAATAGCTGAATTTATTCTACCATGAGAATTTGAAGTGCCATCTATAGAAAAATAAATCAAACTTCAAAACCTTGTAAAAGTCAGGCAAAGGGTAAATGTGTTACCCTCTGAGAAACATACACATGCAGTAAAACAAAATACTAAACCCTTTGACAGAAAGGGGGGGGGAAAGCACAACTTTGTTTTGGCGCTGCACTCTGCTATTTGACGCAGCGCTCAGTGAGAAGAATAACTGACTGATCTTTTGTCATTTATTTTTGCTCAACTCATCCCTCTTGAATAGCATGTGGGGCAAATGCGCCAGTAGTTCACCTTATCCAGAGATGTCAAGCAGGATCAAAACACTACAAACATTACCGTTTTAGAGTGGGGACAAAAACACCCACAGCCTCTTGACAGACACCGTTCACCTGTCCTCAAAAGGCTGCCTGTTTCCTCGACATTTGTCTGAGCGGCTCAGCAGAATCCCCAGAGGGCTACCTGAAGCTTTGATACTGCATCAACTCAATGGAGTGGTTGTCACAAAGACAGGGGGTGGGGAACGAATGGGCTAAGGGGAAGCTAAAGAGTTGGTAGACAAGGGCTGAGGAGAAGGGTTGGGTAGGGCTTGCTTTGGGAGGAGTTGCAGATTTAAAGAAAAAGGAGATGCCTTGACTTGGAGATCTGGTAAAGACAAAAGTCAGTCAAAGCAGTTACATCTTTTCAAAATATACAGTTCTGAATTAATTTGGGTTATTGATATTTTTGTGATATTGTCTTCTTTTGGTCTAAAAATTGAGTTTCCAGCAGAATTTATTGTCTGACTTTACATTCTCTGCTGCTGTTTACTTGGTCATTTTTCTGGAAGAATGAGACAGAAGGCCTCTCATCTCCTCTCACCCTCCTCTAAATGGCCATCAGTCAAAGCGAACATTCTCGCCTGATGATAAAGAGCTCCACGTGCTACTGACTGCCTCTTTTACTGCAATCACTCCCTCTCCACCCTCTCTTGTTATGCAGAATATGAAGTCGGAGGGTGTCTGTGTGCTTTTTCAGACAAGAAGGTGGTATTTCACAGCTCACCTTTTCAAAATGTCATAAAAAAATGAAGATATGTATGCTGATGTCAAAGTGTCACAATTTAGCTGGGAGTTGTAAATTCATAAATTAAGGTCACTTCAGCATATTAAATTGTTTTATTTAACGAGTTTCTTGATGTCAGGAATGACATGTATGTGGGGGGAAAAAAGCATCATGAAATGTAACCAGTCATTATGCTTTTCTTATGTCTCCAATTGGATGTTTTAAAAAAATTAAGTTAAATCCTTTTTAATAAAGCAGCTGACTAAACGCCCATTACACCTCTGTGTCTGTCTTTTGTTTCGATGGTATAGTAAGATGATTTATAGGAAAATAACACTCTCATCATCTTTCTGCTTATTTGTCAAAGTACGATACACAATTTGATCACCAAAACCTCTAGGGATGCACCGATTTATCGGTGCCGATTTCCCTTATTTTGGGAAATCGGTGATCAGCCGATTTTTACATGAGAAGCCAATCTTAATCACCGATTTTATCTACTTCGGCAAAGGTATTTAAATCAACTGTTATCTTCTGCTTTGCTGTGAGAGAGGTTTGAGTAGCAGACCGGCCCACCAGATCAGGTCTGTATGTTTGCAGTTAACAATAGCCATCTCAATGTTGGCAACTCATCAACTTTTTTGCTACATTTAGTAACATTTTAGACAAAAACATCGGTATCTGTCGAAATTAGTGTTGGTCAAGATTTTTAATAGATCAGTAATCGGTAGTCGGCCAGAAAACTTCAATCGGTTCGTCCCTAAAAAACACATGCACAGTGAAACCTTTGTGAAGAAAAATCCAAAGCTGGAATTCAAATCTAATAATTTCTTGCCCCAAGCAAGAGGGTTAACAACTTCTCTGCTGTGGTGGCCCTCAACCTTCCAAAAATCAACTCAAGAAACCCAATTAATTTTAACACAGTATTTTTCAAATGGAATGGTTAATTAAAACAGTAGTTAAGTTGAGTCTTTTGTGATAAACTTAATGAAATTGACTAAGCTTTAAAATGTTATTGCGTTGTAGAGAGTTTTTGGAAGTTAATTAGTTATCAGGTTTTAGAAACGTACCTGTTTTAGAGAGATCTTTGGACTATCTGTACACCTTGTATCTAAAGTTTTCTGTGTACATCTCTTCTACTGAGAGAGCTCCTTGAACACACACACACACAGGCAAACGCACGCGCACACACGCGATCACACAATTGGACTGTCTCTGCCTTTTTCACTGGTCACGCACGATATCACACAGGGTTTTTGGAATTACTTGGATACCACAAAACAGCTGGTATCGCCACATTACTGTAGAATGTATCATCTACACTATCAGTGCTCACCAATGGCAACAAGGACAGCAGCAGGGAGAGCTGAAGCCAGGTCAATGATCCTGTTTTCACGCTGGTTCATGCTATTATTACTTTTTTTTTGCTTCTCTTTGCCTCTTGTCCAGGGAGCTCAGTCGACCAACCAGTCTGCTGCCCACTGAATGTAGCGTGGGGCCTGGTTTAGGGAAGGATGACGACCCTCTACCACCGGGGCTGGAGAGCCTTCCGCTCAGACTGATGCAGCAGGAATGCACAGCGGTCAAAACCCTGCTTTTAAGACTGAGAAGGACATTACAGGAGGTGGGTGATGTATTTTCACACAGCAACAAGCATATGGTCACATTTGATGTGGATTTGATCTGTTTTACTGATGGGAAACAAAGCTTTCCAAAACGACCTGGCCCTCCGTGAACAAAGTAATTGCCCCCTAATTCTAATAACTGATGGCCTTGATTGGCATCAAGCATTTGTGCTAACAAAACATAAATCTCTAAAGCTGCTGTGGATGAATGTTGGACAAATCTTTGTAGAATTTAGTAAGTTCAGTCACAGTAGAGGACCTTTGAAAATGAAGTGCCTTTTTATGGTTGTTCCACACTATCCCATCCATATTTAATTTCAGACTTTGAGTAGTCTTATTTTGTTTTTTCTTTTAGTCATTCAGACGTAGACGTGATGGCCAGACATGGTTCTTCAGATTTTTCTGTTAGGCAGTGGTATTCATAGTTTCATGAACTGCGGCAAGTTGTCCAGGTTCTGAAGCAACGAAACAGGCCCAAATCATCACACCACCACCTCCATGTTTGACTGTCAGGATGATACATGTTGACCCAATTTTGCCTTGTCAGTTCACAGAATATGCCCACAAAAGTTTTTGGCATGACCAGAATGTTTTTTCTTTCTATATCATATATGAAATCAGTCTTTGTGTTCTTTATGGTTAGTTGTTTCCATGAATTTTCCCATAGATGCATTTTCCCCCCAGCCTCTTTCCTTTTGTTAAATTCTGACCACAGATCTTAACCAAAGTTATTCTTGCAGTACTTTGAATGTTTTTTTGGGTTCTTTGTGACCCAAAGATGAGCTGTTGATGTTCTTCTCTGTTCTATGGGTTCTCAATTTGTGGAGATCAACTCTGATTTGAGTTTGCTGCAATGGGAAAGCCTTAGAAATGTGAATGTACCATTTACTAGGTGGATATATGGATAACGTTATTTCTGAATGTCTTCAGGTCAAGGCATGATGTGTAGCTCTTTCAGATTTTTCTGCCTGCTTCATGTTCTCAGACAACTTATTTTTAAGTGATTGCTTGATCCTGTGGGTCAAGCAACTGAATAATGAAATTGTTAACCAAAGGAAAAAAGAAGATTCTGAAAATTTATGACTTAACATAGGGGTTGGTTCCCTTTTCATAGTGGGGAAGATTGGATTAGACAGCCATTTCTTAAGTAGTTTAAGAAATTAAACCATTTACAAACTGTGCCTTACTTAGGTTATCATTGTCTGTTGATGAAAGTTGTTCAATAGTCTTGAACATGGAGTATAGCAAAAACAGTCAAAATCTTTAGAAATCCTTGAATTTCTCCATATTTATTTCTGTATGTTTTGTCCACTTTGGAAATTTTTGCTGCTTTGTTTTTGTGTTTTACATAAAACCACCAATAAAATACATTGAAGACTATTGTTGCGAAATGAGAAAATGTGAAAAAGTTAAGTGCTTTACCTTGGACTGAATAGGTTCTAAAAGCATCACATTATTTTTTCCACTGGCATAAATTTATTTCAAAAGTAGTACTCTCTCAATTGTTTACGTCTTGATTAATCAGCTTTATTAAATCTCATAAAAGTGGAATCCTTATCATTTTTACATTGTCTCTTTAATCTCTTCCTTGCATTTTAGAGGATAAACCTATGATATGTATTTTAGTGCCTGCCATGATACTGTTTCTGTGTTCTCAAGCATTCAGGCAATGCATGCATAAATCATTCAGTTACAGACTATAACTTTGTCCTTAAATGTCTATTTCAAGCTTTAGCCTTACCTCAGGCAATGAAACCATCTGATTATGAATCTTTGAAATTCAATAAAATTACTTTCACATTACTACAGATTTGATTGATGTTAATGGTCACTTAGTAAAGCATTGACACTTTGCAATAGTGTAGTTTTGCAAGGTTTTACTATGCAGATCATAGATTTGAATTAACTGCCTACTCACTCAGTTTTGTGAGTCTTTAAATGGTTGAAGAAAAAAAAGTGGTTTTTTGAGGATTTTAATTGTACTTATGCACCACTATCAGTTATGCAGTTTCATAAGTGATAAATATGGTTTAAGGTTGCATTTTTTCCCAAACCATGCCAGAGAGAAATCTGAATTTTTATGTGAAATAACATAGGCATCAATGAATTGACTATATTTCTGGCTGTGGGTTTATTATTTGAAATCAAACAAGTAATAGATAATAGGTTACATCATCGTTGAATCAGTTTAAGACACAATCACACTACAGACTGATACTCCTTTGTAAGAAAAGAAAACATAACTGAGGGAACCATATTATTATTGTTATTTTTATTTTATGATGTAGCTGTTTTGTTTCCACAAAAACAATCGATTATGCAGCTTATGCAGATAATTTATTTATTTCACATTTCATACATATCACTAGATTTTAATAATAAAATCTAGTGATATGTATTGATTGTTCCTTTTTCTGTATTCATTGTAGAAGCTGTTATGCATGCTTTTTGGATGTTTCACTTGGCTCAGGTCTGTCCCACATGTCACATCACAAATACAGAGAGGGGACACTCCGTCACTGCAAAGGTTTTAAAAACATTTGCAGAAGTCTTGGGGAAAGCAGATTATGGTTAAATATTTTCATCATAAACATATGTTTTTGTTGAATATGTTGTTTTGTGATCTAATGCCTTTTTGTCCTTTAACTAAATCACAAAAAGGCATGTTTAAGACTGGTAAGAGGTTCTGGCTGTCTTGCTTCTTTCCCCACTTTGTACATTTGCACTTTTTGTATCTTTATTCCTGACTATTTTGGTGAATCAAAGTGAGACATTTGCCAAATGCTATTTTGTACATGACATATGTCCTGTCATACAAGCTTTCAGGTCTCTTGTACCCACTTTGACAGCCAATGATTTAAAGTTATAAGCTATAATCTACTTGAGATGGAGTTATATGCCACCCATAATGCAAGCTTGCTTATAGGTATTTTGGTCTGCAGAAGGGATCAAAATCTGGTATATTTCATTAAAGCCAGTTGACTCAAACAGTGATTATACCTGCAATGTAATTATTAGGTGTTATACATGTTCAGAAAAATAAATGTCATTTATACTAAAGGAAGTTTTGAGCAATGCAGTTTCTGAACATATTAATTCCATAATTCAGTAAAAATACTTGGTTATCAAGAGAAATAGACCATCCTTTTTCTTTTATTATTGCAGCATTTAGCAAATAGAAATACTTTGGTAATTCTAGCTGACTTAAAACAAGAGACATTTGGACTCATTTAATTTCAGAGAGTGAGATGTGTGTCTTCTCTTTGGTGCATGTAAAGTTCTGATTTCAACTGTAACTTCCAGGTTGGTTTGATAAATAGGAATCTGATCTTATTAACTTACCTAATTAAAAAAGGTTAGCTTAAAAAAGACAGGAAATAGGTAGTTACTCTGTATTAAAATGTTTGTAAATTGGTACAGTTCAGTTGGTTGAGCCTTAACTGGGTGTGACATGGTACAGGAAAAAAATGAAGGAGCAACTTGGTCCAGAACCTAGCAAGATCCTTTAAAAAACAACAAAAAACAAACAG
Organism: Alfaro cultratus; assembly: GCA_903066825.1. Taxonomy (NCBI): domain Eukaryota; kingdom Metazoa; phylum Chordata; class Actinopteri; order Cyprinodontiformes; family Poeciliidae; genus Alfaro; species Alfaro cultratus. The sequence goes on from CAEFZX010029264.1 coordinate 25,205, forward strand.
ACAAAAAAAAAGAAAAGAAAACACTCCAATACCTCTATAATCTTCTAAAGATCAAAGCGAGCAGCTAACGTCAGCCCACGGAGGCATATGTACGGCTTTCTCCTGATCTGTTTGCTGTTCATAGCTCTGTTTTCTCTCCAAGGGCCACAGAGACGGAGCAAGAGAAACACGAAATAGTAATTTATAGAGTGACATAAACTAAAGGGATGATGAAGTTGCAGAAGAGAGAAGGGGTGCACAGCAGCAGAACATGAATATGAAAGAGGAGACACTTTGCCCTCTTTGGTTTCTTTGTTGCATCATTAACTTGCAAATTATCTTGCTGTCACGGTCTTTGGGTTTTAATGTGTGTGTTTTGGTTTGGTATTCTTTCTGTATTTCTATAGTATGGTTGTTTCTGTCAGTGTTGCTTTCTTCTTTCCCTGCACACCTGGTGTTAGTTTTCTAAGCACCACACCTGCATTGTGTAGGTGTTTCAGCTTCTCCGGCATAAAAAAGGTTTATGCCGGAGAAACATCTAGTACAGGGGTGCTCATAAGGTCGATCGCGATCGACTGGTCGATCTCGGGAAGGTTTCGAGTCGATCGCGGCAGCAGGTGACAAACTGAACGCCGCCAGGACGCTGAGAGCAGAACTTCCTCTACTGACGCGCTTATCAAAATATTCAGTAAGATCCTAAACGTTTGTAGCTTCATTAAATAATAATAAGATCAACAAAACGTATTAAAATTGATAATCTTAGTAATTATTGTTCAACAAGGTGTTGCGCAATTCAGTGCGTTTCGGTTCCATTAACAAAAAAAGCGACTCAAAGACCGACTGACTAGCAGAGCAGGAGTTTAAATTAGCTGCACAATCACTACGGAGGAGAGGCTTATTAATAATCGAGAAATAAATATCAAGCCTGGAAACCTGATATCGTAACGAACTGAATGTTTTGTTTTTAATGTAATCTCCGCTGGGCTTGTGGGGCGCAGGCGGTTGCCACGGCAATGGGTGTGCTTAACGACACAAAGAGACGGAGAGTAAAAAAGTGCGAGTGGTTATGAGTTGATCACCTGTTCAGGTTATTTTACCTTTCCTGTGGATCTTTACAGCCGCTGTAGTTTCTGAACATTCAATAAACCACAGACTTGGACTAATGACCTCGTTTGTTTGTGAGGTTACGTCACAACAAACGTCAAATAGGACAAATATATTTCATTAAGTTTTAACAAACAAATGGCTTCTACCGAGATAA
>CAEFZX010029267.1:0-151857 GCA_903066825.1 Alfaro cultratus
GCTGCTCGGGCCTAATAAAACAGTACAGATACAATAGGCCTTCGCAGCGCTTTGCTGCTCGGGCCTAATAAACAACACAAAAACAATAGGCCTTCGCAGCGCTTTGCTGCTCGGGCCTAATAAAACAGTACAGATACAATAGGCCTTCGCAGCGCTTAGCTGCTCGGGCCTAATAATAAAACAGTACAGATACAATAGGCCTTCGCAGCGCTTAGCTGCTCGGGCCTAATTACATTGTTGGGAAAATAAGCTTTCAGATTTCTTTTTTTTTTTTTGTCACACTCAGATGTTTCAGATCATCCAATATATTTTGATGTCAAAGATAACATTGTAGTATTCTAGCAGGCAGGGCTGACTGTTCTTCCATAACATAACAGGCTAAAGTTTTCATTATATGCTGAAATTAACCAATTTTAACATCATTTAATGTCAGCCGTATTAAATACTGACTAAAAAAATGGAAATTGTTGTTTTCTCACATTACACTTAGATATATTATTAAAATATAGCAAAACAGGAACTTTAATAAAAGATGAAAAGCATCTTTATCAAAAAAACTGTTCTTCAAAAAAAGGGTTTGTTGAAATCAAAATGTCAGTCTGAAGAAAAAAACTATAAATCACGTAAATGGAAATTATAGAGGTCATTTTAATATATGATGTGATTAACTGGTTTATGGTTTATTGCGACAGGGCTAGAAAGGAGATTGTCGAGTTTCTATAGTTCAAAACAGAAACGCATAAAATGCAGACTCCGTTTGGCCCTGCCATCTTTGTTTCCACAACAGGAAGCACATCAGCACGTTCATCCTTATCACAAAAAAAACGACAGAAGGGTTTGGAGGGAGCTAGTCAAAGTTCAAATTACTTCCAATTGAAGTGGTGCAGTGCTATCGATAGCATGTCTTTCATGCTCAAAAACCCTCCATTGTGGCTCAATCAAACGTATTCTGCAAGGAATATGTTTCTCTACGTGAATTTAAAAGACTGTTGAGAAAACAGCTTTTTGCATTTAGTCAGGTTATCTTTGATAATTTGTTTGATGATCTAAAATGAATACAGGATGTTTTAAAGAAGGCAAATACTGACTGACTGAAGGCAAAATGAAGGAAGGGTGGCTGACTGCACCAGTGACGTCATTTAGTAGAACACAATCCCAAGTTTCTTTCACACTCCAACTTGAAAAGGTTTGAAGGTCACAGAGAAGCAGTCCAGCTCCGTACACAAGACGCATTCATGTTTCAGGGCAGAGCGTGAGAAGAAAGATTGGCGATAAAGTCTGACTTAAATGTGTCAGCAGGGGAGCCGTGAAATGACAGAGGCATCGTCCGTCTTCTCCATCAGGAAACACATTTCCTTTGTGCTGCTGCTGGACTCAGTTGGACTCTCGCTGTGTGGACAAGTATCAGGAAAGTTGAGGAATTTCTTTTATTGCGAAGCAACTCCAAAGCTCTCACTGTGGTTAACCTGAACGACTTTACGACGACACGTTTGGGGTTTCTTGGAAGATTTATTGAGCAACTTTTAGGATGAGATCTTCAATGATGAAATGTTAAGAAGAACAACTGTTTTTTCTTTCATTTTCAAATTGTGTAGTAGAAGACAATAACATTTTTTTTTGGTTATTTCCATTGATTAACCTTATTTTGTTTTTTTTAAAGACCATTCTCATTTTTGTTGGTGGAAACAGACTAACAAAACAGAAAATATTCATCCTAAAATGTTAGGCAAATGCACACATTTTTATATTAAGGAAAAACCATAAATTGTTTTTTTTTTAGACCTACAATAATTTCTTCCTTTCTACTTATGTTCATCAAAATATAAAAATTTTTATTTATTGCAGAGCAGGTGAAACGGAAGACTTATAAATTTGCATTTTTGTTCATAAAAAGAATTAGGGCTGGGACTTTAACACGTTAATTTGGTTAAATAATTACACAAATTTTAACAGGAACCTTTAGATTCAGCCGTTTCTGGGTTAATATTTGCTTCAAACAAACGATACGATGGAAAACACTACTGTTGCCTTCAAGTTGTGCTAAAAGGAGTTAGCCTACCAGCAAAGCTATTCAAGCCTAAAATAGCATCTCAATGCAAAACATTAGCAGCACAGACGCTAATGCTGATGTTAGCATTCACAGCCCACATTTCTAAAAGTTTTTTTAAAAAAATATGAACGATCAGGGGTTCCTGAAACACTCGAGAGCTGAATAACAGCACTTTGCACCAATCTGATGATTTAATAACAGATTAAAAACAAAAAAAATATCTTCTGAGCTCTTTTATTTTTTTCATAATTTAACAATAAAAATAGTTATTGAATATATAGAGAATATATAGTTAAATTAAAAGTTGTTCATTGTTTCTGTACTAACTTCTACAGGTATTCAGTTTCATTTGATTCTATTGCAAATGGCTGAATTTAAACATGGATAATAGTCTTCAAGTTTTAAATTCATGCAAATATTCAAAACCCTGTACATACGCTACTTTATTACCCTTTCATATAAAATCACCCCACCCCCAAAAAAATACATTGAATTTTGTGGTTGTAATATTAACCAATGCAAAAGGAACAAAAATAAAGTTAAAAATCTGTCAGTGATGTTGAAACAGCATTTGGCGTCGTTACGGTGCGAGTGGAACCACAGACTGAAGCTTCCTGGAGGATCTGATTTGAAGAATAAAGGCTGGTATTCCAACCACAGCCAACTAATTTACACTGGTTTAATATGACGCGCTGCAGCATGAGAATTCTATTTCATTTTATTTGTACAAAGTATTATATACACTGTTTTTGGCTTTTTGAGGCTCTTGAGTAAGAACCCGTGTCTGCGTTTCAGAAGTAGCAGCAGAAGACTGCTGACAGGAATCACTTTATTTATCCAGTTTCTTCACCTGGAACTCATTTATCAAGGAGAAGAGCTGAAATGTGTTTCCCAGAAATTCCTTCTGTGGGTGAGAAAACAAGAGCAGCTCCAAAAATAAGACCACATTAAAACTTCTGAATGTGACCCTGTGGGTGTTTTATTTATTTATTTTTTTGTTAATTTTAGCTTTAACATGAACAAGAAGAGTACATTCACTTCTATTTTTGAAAAGACACAACGTCGTGTAGGATTGTGACGACGGAGGAAAACTATTTGTGGTTCCGAAAGGTTTTTCTTTGACAAATAATTACATGAAAAGTGTGGAGTGAACCTCACCTGTGTGTAATTTACTCTCAGTGGAAGTCCAGCTGTTCGGTGAAGTTGCATAACATCATGAAGCCTCATGAAGAAGGAGCACAGCAGACATGGCAGGGAGAAAGTAGTGAGACTTAGCAGGTTTAGGTTCTCCAACAATGTCCTATTTATTCTAAATTTGTTTTTAAAGTGATTGTCAATCAATTCTATTTTAATATGTAATGAAGCCTGAAGTTCCAGCTTGAAATAGAGGAACCTTACAACCCTCTAAATAAACCTGTTAAACAAAATAGGAACCTCCAAATACAACTCGTACATTTGTGAGTTGTAAGCCACGCCCCTTTGTTTCTGCATTCCCAACAGCATGGTGTGAAAACACACAACCTGTGATCTCTACTTAGTGACCATTTTGATGTAAAATGACAAAGTAATCCATAATAATCAGAAGTGGTCGTGTTTATTGCCAAACTACGATCTGACAGATGCTTCAGGTGTCTAAAGTTACCTAGCTTTAGCAAGCTACACTTTGGACAGTACAGAAAACCTGAATCTAAAGTTTCAAGGGCTCAAACTTTATTGTAATTTTTAAAGAATATTTTATGTCTGGCATCAGACAAATTTAGAGGAAAAAAGTCAAATATTAACTGGGCAAAATTGTAAAGGTCCAGCACTTTGAAGGGGCTTAGGAAACGAAAAGTAGAGTCCATTCATTTATATGGAGCCACTTTGGATTTAAAGACACAGAGACGGAATAAAAACACACAATTTGCAATCAGAGACTGCAACATGTAGAATTTAAATGTGAGGGATCTATGAGTAACTTATTAGATTTAAAGTGAATTTCTGAAATTCACTTTGCATAGACTTGTATACATTAAAACCCATGGGCAGAAATCCCAACAGGGTTGTGGGATCCAGAACCCCCAATCTTGGAAAAGTCTAGAATTGACTTAAGCTTTTTTTTGTCAAAGGTAGTAAATATCTCACTCATATTTAGCAGTTTAACTCTTACATTAATTAGAAGAGTTTGAAATGGGAGGGAGGGCTGAGCAAGGGGCAACAGCTCTGTGTGAGGGAGCCAAAAACAGAAAGTTCTGCCTTTATTTCTCACCGTCTTCAACATGGAGCCTTTAAAACCACTAAATAAAATCGGAATATTTTTCTATATAAACCCTGGTGCTTTAAGTGCTACGTTTGTGTTATGATTCTCCCCAGGTATTCATTTCTATAATAGCCCATAACTTGTATTGGGAGCCATTATAATAAATCAATGTTTTATGAGGAGTTTTATTAAGGAGTTACTCATTAAAACATTTTTGTAAAGGTGTAGCAGAGACAAGATCAGTGATCTGTATGAACAAAACTCGTACAGAAGCGACATTTAAATTTTATTTTACTTCTCAACAGTTTGTTTACTGAGAAAAACACGTCTGATGTGCATTACTAGTCATTTTTGGTCCTGCAGCTTGAAGGTGGTTTAAAAACTTTTTAAAGCACATTTTATGTTACATGTCAAGGTAACTTTGCCAAAACAAAAATTGTTCCTAAAAAATGTTCCTGTTTATTGTCCCTATAATAATGAGATGGGATTTACTCCCTTCCTGAAATGCAGCAAACCTGTTTTATAAGAGTATCTTCAGTCAGAGGCTACTTCAGATTCGCTGCAATATAGACCACTAGAGAGCCTACCTGATCACAGCATCAGCATCTAAACAACACTTGGAAGAACCTTGGAGGATATGACTTACATTTCATTTTCCTTTGGCAAAGTATTTCTGAACTGAAAGAAGAACTCTTTCATAACACGGACCTCTGCTTTGTGACGGTGTGCTGCGAACGTGTTTCCCCTTTAATTTACTCACACTTTGCTAAGAGAGAAAACTAAAATTAAATAATAATAAATAACCATCTTGTTTTCTGCAGGCGCTCCGCCTCAGATTCAGGCTGTTACCTGATCAGTTGGCGACTCCCACATACTTCATTCCAGTTATGTATTTAAAAAGTTTCCGTCACTGTAAGTCACAAGATACAGATCATGAATGACTTAGACTCAAATCTCTAGCAGTATCAACACACCCTCATCGTTCTGTGTATGGCCTTACCAGCATAATGCTACCCATCCAGTCAGCCAATCGTCTTCCTTTTATGCAGCATGAGGTTGCCAGGGTAAGAAAATTTTTTTAAAAATGGCCCCAAAAATATTTTGAAAAATTAAAAGAACAATATGCACATATATTAATATGTACACTCAATGTTTTTTATTTAAAATAGTGCAAATATGCTTATTTGGCTTCACAGCAGAGTAACTGACTGCTCTGGCTTTAAGATGTTCATCGTGTTCAGAGAGACGGCCTGGGGCAACAAACGGTCTCTGTGTTCCTAGCAAATAGTGGCGACTGCCTGGTGAGAAAAGTTCTTGGAAACATTCGAATGAATGTTCGGAAAATGACGACAATCCCACAGTAATATAACATTCTTCAAACATTAACACTTTAACAGGAGCAAAAAGGCAACAGGAGCTTCTTATCAAAAAAAAGTAAAAACAAAAAAACCTTAGCAACATTTACCCGGAGCAACATTAGCATTATGCTAACCAGAGCAAGATAAACCCTCATAACTGATTATCAGCTAGGAACAAATGGTACCAGCTGATGAACAGGAAGAGAGCCGAGCAAAGTGTTTGCTAAAGCTAATAAACACGAGGAGCAACAGAAGCTGTAGCTCACCAGCCATTTGGAAAAATCCTCTGCGTTGTCATTCAAGATGGAGATTCGTGTCTAAGCTTCCCTTCAAGTCTCGTCGTCGCCATCATGAACCATCACTACAGCAATTCAAAATGTACAGCATTTTCAGTAGCAGGGACGATATTTCCCACGCTCCAAAGGCATTAAATTCAACAATGGTGATTGGCCAGATATTTTTTTATTCTTCCCTAGCAACCACATATGATTTGCCATTTTGCTCCAAAGCTCCCCTGATGAGAAATTATTGAGTCTGTTGGGGAAAATTCACAGTCAATGACAGTCAGTTGGTGGAAATGTTGCGTAAATAATTAAGATTACATTTAGCCAAGGAAAATGACATTGATAATACATTTTTGTAATATATATAATCTTTTGAACTGATCTACACAAGAAGGAGGTAATTAAGCCATTTCATTCCAGTGTTTTGTACATGTAGCACATCTAAAAACTTCAGGCCCTTGAGGGCTGGAGTTTGACATCCCTGCGCTAAAGTTTTGAAATCGGGGAACATTTCTCTATGTGAAGTATTAATTGACGTATAAACAGTCTGGAATGTCCTGTGACATATAACTCAGTTTTGAATCTGAATATTGAATGAAATGTCCAAAAGTATGATGTGGCGAAAGAGTCAAAATGATACTTATGGAAAGCAAAGATTCTCACAACAATTTATTTTACAAAACTCTTAGCAACTGGTTTTCTGGGATGATTCAGGACGAACTTTAACATCAAATTCAGCCAATCTTGCAGCCGCATTTATGAAACACAGATGAGGATTATAAAACTCTTCTAAATCAGAAGATTGACTTTCCTTAGACGTCACAATAATTCTGATGTCGCAGTAAATCATTCCTCCCCTAACCTCACCTGTTGGCTCAGTGTTTTTATGCGTTTCAATAGAAACTTCAACATGACAAGAAGAACCTGGACAGTTATTCCACAAGTTAAATGCAGCTCCAGGCAGAAATGCAAATGGAAGAAGTAAAAACACAAGCAAAAAAAATAACTATCCCTTGTGTTGTAGAATGTTAGCATGCTAATTAAATAACAATAAGACTGTCCTTCAGACCTTCACTGTAACCAGGAAATATTGAAACAAGTAATATGTCCCTCTGCCCACGATGTCAAAATGATCAGTACATGATTTATTGTCCTTGTATCACTGGATTTGACTAGGCCGCCTTCCAGTTTTCTTTATGCAACTTATTTACTGCGTCACGATGAACCAAACCATACTAATTCACAAAAAGATTTTATTTAAAATTGTTGAAAATATTCTAGAATCTTTCTTAAAGCACATTAGCAAATATAACACATTAAAATATGTTATTGAAATGAATACAGATGACGACAGAGTGGTATGTAAATGTATTCATTCTGAACAGAAGTCAGCAGAGGTCAAGTCTTCAGTTTGTTTGTCCTTCAGACCTTCACTGAAACAAAAGGGAAAAAAGAAGAGCTCAATTTATTTGAAATGTATTTTAACCGCTGAAATGGACTTTCATGCTGCTGTTCTTACTGCACTGGCCGGGGATCTCCACTGGAACGTAATTCTGCTGGCAGAGGTGAACAAACGCCGCCGCTAACCTGCAGGGCGCTTTGGAGGAGCTCCGCCCACACACAGACAGGAACTGGGCTGGATCCACCTGAACACACACATCCCCGCAGCTAGCTGCTATTCTGGTTCCTAAACACTCGGAACGTAACCGGCATCAGGTCAGCAGCACTTCTTTTTGTTTTACATTTGATCACAAACTTCAGTTTGTTTTTTGCCATATACTCACATAAAGCAGTAGATACTTGTGAATTGATAAATGACAATTTTTCAAAATTTTTCTTTAAATATAAATGCACACCGCACTTTGTAGATCTTTGGACACATTTTACTGCATTTACAGCTGCAAGCCTTCTCTACCAGTTTTGCACATCTGAATGAATATTATTCAAAATGCTGCATACGAATTCAAGCTAAAGGTTTCACATTTTTATTTGTAAACAATCCAACTAAAAATGAAGACTTTTACAGGGATTTACATTTACTTTAACAGAGCTTCTCATGCAGAGACTTTTTTTAATGCTAACGTTTTGCCATTGGGTTTTTATTTACATTCTAAAAATTCTGCTTCTGTTCGGATCTTATGGTCGCGTAAAGAATATCTCAACAAAATTTCAAAAGGAGAAAAACACATTTTTCTTGGACAATTTATCTGCTGTTTCTTGCCATGGAATTCAATACAATTTTGGAAAAATCTACTACTGTCTGACAGGACAAATCTCCTCACATGGTGCTTTTTTTTTTTTTTCTTCCTTAAATCAGCTTGAATTTCTTTATCGCCAACAATCTAAGAAGCGGCTGAGGAATACCAGAAGTATTTTCCTCTTCACTTACCACCCTGAAACAGGAACTGAGAGGAGAATCTGGGGAAGAGAAGAAGGACGCGCAGCTCGCCGCTGCTGTGGAAACTTCTGTGGATTTACTGCACTTTGGCTCCAGCTGCAGTGGCAGGCCGACGGGACCGGTGAAAGATAAACACGCTCAGATAAGCTCCACTCCACCAAAGCAAACATTTATGACATTTAAACATTTATGGAGGGAGGAAAGAAAAAGAAAAAAGGCATTGCTGATCCGACCTCCCAACTGTGGAAAAACTCCTCCAGAGTCTTCGCCTGAGATCCGTCACGCAAAGAGAAATCGTTGCCTGCGTCGTTATCGTTGGTCCCCAGCAGACCGGCGGATGCGCCTGAGCAAGCAGAAAACCTTCCTTTACGTTTCCCGTGGAAATCACATGTTCACGTTCGGCTCATAAGTTTATGTACGCCGGAGGGAATTTCTGGAGTTTTGGACGTTTTTCAGAGAATATGACTGACGACACAAAAACGGTTTCCACTCACGCTCAGCGGTTTAAATGAGACATTTTTTTGTCAAACAAATGGGTTTACTCTTTGTAAACCATAAATAAATAAATAATAAGAATAGATAAGCTAAAAAACCATTTTGACAAAATGACCCTGATCAAAAGTTTACATACCCCGGTGATGTTTGTCTTTAATCAAGGTTATTATGATTTTTGTTTGACAATAAATGGCTTTGGCTAACCACAGTGAAAATTATTTTATTTTGTGTTCTCAGGCATATTTTATGGAAAATGGAATAAAACAATCAGAAATTGCACCAGTGTATGTAAACTTATGAGCACACTGGTGTCCTGTATAAAAACACATCTTACTGTCTGACATTAAATCCGACACATTTCCTTCTTAAGGTCATTTAGAATGTTTTATATTATATCTATTTGCTAAATGTCAGAATAGAGGACATTTTTTGTATAGATGTTTTCATACACTAAGATATGGTTTTTTTATATATATATACAATTTGTGAAAACCATTATAATGATGTCATGGATTTATAGGCTCTGGTTCCCATCATGGGAAGAAAATATAAAGAAATCAGCCAAGAGGTCATGAAGAAAACCGATAACCTCCTTTAGTCTCCTTCATTTCTGGGTGGGATTTCCTGAGACTCATCAGTATGGGGGGGAGGGGGTCACACCGTCCACAAAGGAGACCGTTCTGTGTCCCCAAATTTGAGTCTTTGGATTCTCTCTTTGTTCTGGTGTTAAATAACGTCAGTAATAATAACTGATGTAAAGAGAAAATTTTATTAGTTTTAATGTCACACTGTGAGGAAAAACTTGACTTTTTTAAAAACAAATAAATGTAAAAATCAGGTTTCAGCTCCTACCATGTAACCATCCATCCAGGGTGAAGCTGCACAACTCCAGCTGCAGGTCACATGACACTGACTGTCCCTCCTGATTGGACACCTGTACTTTGTTTGAGCCTTTTTTCACACTCAGTCCACGGCGGCTCAGGGCTCCATGTTGGACGGCGTTCTTACAGTCAACTTTCACCTGAGACAGAGAGAGTCTCTGTAACCGTCGGCAGCCAATCTGATTAAACACATCGTTCACTTACAGTGCCTAGAAAAAGTACTCACACCATTTGGGTGTTTTGTGCTGTTTTTGCTTTTGCAAATCAATCACCATCAACAAAATTGGACATTTTTGACAAAACAGAAACAGAAAAATCTTTAAAGTCAAAGTGAAAGATAGTTTATATAAAGTAATTTCAAATAATATTTAGCATAAAATAAGTGACTGCATAAATAAATATTCACCCCTTTTAAAGTGACGGACCTAATTTGGCAGAGGTCTGGTCAATCAGTGCTAGTAGTCTCATAATGATTGAAACTCCATGAAGTGGATCTGATGAGACCAAAATGGAGCTTTAAGGCCGTTTGGAATGATGCACATCAGCACAAACGCACCATCCCTACTGTGGAGCATGGTGGTGGCAGCATCATGCTGTGGCAAGATGAACCACAGCTTTTATTTTCCAGCAAGTCAACAGCCAAAAGCAAATAAAAATAGTCTGAAGTTATGGATGTTATGGAGTGGCCTAGTCAAATCTATGATTGCATCCAAATGTGTGTTTTACTAAATACTAACTGAAAGGAGGTGAAAATTTATACAATCAATTATTTCATGTTGAATCATTTTTAAATAACTGTCAGTATTTTTGCAGAAATCAGCTTTCAATCGACAATAAACCTTTTTTTTGTGACTTTTTGTGAAAGTAAAACAAAAATTTGTTGATGACAACTGATTTGTAAAAGTAATAAAAAAAATTAAAAAAAGGGGGAAAGACATCGGAGAGGATGAATACTTTTCACACCTGGCCGGTGCGCTGAATGTGGACGCTGCTGTTGTCCATGCGTATCAGCAGGGAGCTCTGAGCGCCGGCGCCCAGCAGCAGCGTGAAGGACGGCTCGGTGCGAACGTCCTGGGCGAGGAGCAGCGGACAGGAAACAGGAAGTTCATACAGACGCCCGTCAAACGTCACCACAAACTGATCTGCCACCAGCAGCGCTTGGTCTTTAGGAACACAGGGAGGGGAGAGGCAAACACACAGGTCTATTACTAAACGTGTTCATTACATTTTGTTTCTTGCACAAATTCATTTTTAGATTATGAGATTTCACCTGCTCAGTTCTGCCTATTTTCATCTCCTTTCAGAATGAGCTGTTTATGATTCTGTCACTTTAAATCCAAATAAACTGCTGCTGCTGGCCACGCCCCCCCAAGTCAACGTTTACATGCACATATTAAAATGGCTGGAGTTATACAGCCATCCATCTTTGAAAAGCAGAACTGGAGCCTCCTGCACAACCAGCAAGAATGCAGAAAGTGGTTTGCTAGATGGAAAGTCAACAACAAAACACTTGTCTTTTCCAGTAGCCATTGTACAGCGCATCCAGCGGTAAAACAGACAGTTGCTTATTTTGCATTTTTAATTTAATATTTGTCGCTATTTCAGCACCAGAAGCGTCTCATTTAGATTTTCAAGATAAGAGTTCACTGCTGAAAGCATGCAGTTTATACTGCTGGTAACGTGAGATCAAAATAATAGGATTGTAATGTGATTACCAACTTTGTTTACTTTAGTTAGAAACAACTGGTGGTAGTTTAAGTTCATTCGTAGAAGTTGATTTATTCTTTTTTGTTGTGTCTATTATTGTTCCTTTTAGTAAAGAACATTTATTTGAGTACAATACAGCACTGAAGCAGATCAGCCTTCCTTCCAGTCACACTCTGGACGGCATCAGCAGGTGTTCTGGCAGGAACTGCAGTACGAATTAATGACATCACCCTGAAATGAGTGTTTCCAGTAAGAACAGTGTTCCCTTCCCTTCACTTGGCTACGTTTGACGAAAAACAAAACAAAAGAAAAACCAAACTAATTTGATAACTGTCATGGATTCCTGCTTTGTCGAAAGCAGGCCCCCCAGCCTGCGGAGATGTGTTTTATTGGAGGCGAACTGTTTCCATCAGCAGATGCGTTTCGTCAACAGAGAAAGGAGTCGGCGTGTGATTTACAGCCGCTCCTCTCTATCTGACCGGACAGGTTTGCCAATGCTGAACTCCACTGACCCGAGGTCCGAACATTCTGAAAGTCCAAAACACGTGTTCCTGTAATGGCTTCAGCATGAACAAGAACGGTACAAGGATCTGAGGAATCTGTTTTGTCAGATAAAAACGCAGCGCAGAAACCGGAAATCTTTGCCTTTTAAATTAAGAGGACACAAATTAACTGCAAAAGTCTTCAGAGCCAAACCGGCTTCTTAAGCTGGGTCTGATTTTTAATAAATCAGACTCTATTGTGCGTCTCCTCAAGCACAACAATGACAGACTGTTCACTGAAGTGGTTTACTGAGGTTACTTTTAACATTTAAATAGGTTAAAAGTAACATATTTCAATAAATTGAGATAAGGTGTAGGATTAAATAAGAACGCTTTGCTATGTAAACATAACCTTACAATAGGTTTGATATGAACATGTTGAATCTCAACCCTTGAGCAGCTTACGTCTGAACGAGCTGTCCATGATTCTCCTCTTGAAGCGATAAAGCTCAGCTGCAGGTCTGACGGAGGAGAGGGCCCTCAGGGGCCCCAGGAGCCACTCCTCCAGCACGGTTTCCAACAGCCCGCGCTCGGCGGCCCTCGACAGGTTGAGATTCAGCAGCGGCACCGACAAAGCGACCGCACAGTCTCTGAAAGAAACGACAAATATCTGACCAAGTGGCCTTGTGAACCGATCCCTGGGTTGAAGTCGTCAACATGTCGTCTTTATTCGGCCCAACATTTCAACCGACTGAGGTCAGCCAGGGCTTATCCTGAGGAAAAAAAGGAGGGATACATCCCACCTCTTACACGGTCAGACGGTTTCATAAAATCAGGAGCTAACGAAGGTTTAAGGTGAGCCTGAGTTATGCAGTACCTGCGGCTGAATGTGTAGAGAGAAGCCAGCCGTTTCCTGAGTCCAGACAGAGCCGTGGCCAGCCTGGCCTCGGCCCAGTGGGAGCTCTGCTGGCCCGCCTGAACCAAACACTCACAGTTACTACACGGCACTCATGGTATTTACATGCTGTCATTGACTTTTAGGATTTGTATGAGTCTGCTCTGTTGTGGCACAATTTTACAACCTGAAATTAAAAAAATGTCAAAAAATAAGCCCCAGAAAAATACAGTAAATGAACAAACGTTAAGGTAGTGCCATTTTATAGCACAAATAAGAACACCAATACTAATAAACTTTAATTTTGTACAGAACACACCAGTGCACTGCAAAAACACAAAATCTTACCAAGTAGTTTTGGTCTAGTTTCTAGTCCAAATATCTTAGCACATTTGAAATAAGACAAAACTAACTTAAAAGTAACTTGGTTGCAAAACATAGGAGCTTGTTTTAAGCAAATAATTTCTTAATATTGATGAGAAAGTTGTGCATTGGCAGATTACTTAACTGTTAAGACATTTTTCCCTTTTCATAAGTGAATTTATCTGCCAGCGGAACTAGAATTTTCTCATCAATATTAAGAAGATATTTAGTTACAATAAGCGCCCATATCTTGCTACAAAGTTACTTTTAAGTTAGTTGGTCTTATTTCAAGTGTATTAATATATTTTCAGCTGAAACTAGACCAATATTACTTGGTAAGATTTTGTGCTTTTGCAGTGTGGAACTGGAAGAAAATGTAAATATCCAAAATAAAACCCAGTAACCAAAAACAATAGCTAAAATAAAAATAATAATAAAAAAAAAAAAACCACACAAGGCCAAAACCATAAATAAAATGGATTATGATGCCTCTGGAAACAAAACTGCCGTCCTACAAATATCAGAATATAAACTGCCAAGCCCAAAAACACAAAGACAGGGGAAACTTTTAATGAGGAAACCTTTAAACTCCAAACTTTAGGAGGCAAAAATCTTTCTGCTTTCAAACACATAAGGCAGACAGTGAAAATAACCAGAGGTTGTCGTTTCCTCACCACGTCCAGAGCGGCTGTGACGGCGGAGGCTCCTGCTGCCGCCAGGGCTCTGAGGTGAGGGTTCTCCAGCTCAGCAGGCAGGACGTCCAGCAGCCTGCCGCTCCACATCCCAACAGCTTCCCTCCATGCTGCCTCCAGCCTCTGGCCCTTCACGTCCTGGTACACACCAGCCAGGGTCGCCAGAGGCCCTGGACAGGAAGTTCAGACACTGCACTGATGATGTCTTCCTGTCAGTAAGAGGAAGAACTCCGACACCGGAGACACTCACTCCGCAGCTCCTGCTGCCCCTGCAGCGAGGCCTGCTGGAGCCGACCCAGCAGGTCAGGCAGGCTGCTGGTCAGCGCGCGGCGCAGGGAGCTGCTGAGCCACAGGGACAGCAGCCCTGTGGAGCCCCGGCCCAGCAGGCCCTCGGCATGCTGGGACACGAGGAGAGGGACGGAGCTCCAGTCCTGCAGCAGCCGCATGTCTGCAGGCTGGGGGACAGGAAGCACAGAGTTAATCACCAACACCTGCAGGTCCAGCATGACGTTACTGGGGAAAAATTAAAGCTGCACTATGTAACTTAGAAAAAATAATGTGCTTTATACATGTTTGTTAAAGAGGCAGTAGGGTTTCCAGGCACATTGTGTCAATTTATAGCACAATTAAGTAACTATGCTACCTTCAGTTATTATAAAAAATATGCATGTATGAAATACGGCTGAAAGGAAATTTAATGTCATAGTTTGAAAACTTGAAATTGGGACTCTGTTTCGTTTAAAGCTCTATTTCTTTTGACTTTATTTACTTTTATCTTTAACAAGGTTTTTATCAGCGTTGCATTGAGAAATAGCACTATAAAGATTTCAGTAGTTCTACCAGGTGTTTGCTAATTGCTGCTGGCTAGTCTGAAGGAGCCAAATGGGGAGTTGCGGGGGACGTGTTTTCTGTCAGGCTCTGGATAGCTTTAAAGCTAGAGCTCCAAGGAGGAGCTGCATCTCAAAGGTGGAGCTAGGTCACACTTTTAACAAAAAAAAATATATACTTTTTTTTTTTTTTTAAGTGACATAGTACAGCTTTAAGGCAGCAGACCTGTTCAGTGGTTTCTGTTAGAAGATGCTGTAATGCCTTCCTCCTCTCCAGGAGTTCCTTCTGGATCTCAGAGCTCAGGAAGTGAAATCGCTCCTACGAAACGATGAAGAGGAGCAAACGGAGTGAAGCAGCTCCCTACTGAATCATATCTGAAGACGTTAGGGTTACCTCTACTTCAGTTAATCTCTCCAAGCAGCCACTGGCTGACATCATCAGCCTCTGATTGGCCGTTTTCAGTGACCAGCTTCCCAGAGTCTCAGTTTCTCTGCAGCGTTCTCTTCTCTGCACCTCGGCCTTAAAGCTGTGGCTCATTCCTGCACACACTGCGGCACTGATGTCCTCACAGAGGCCTGGACCTGCAAAACACACACACACACACACACACACACACACACACACACACACATACATGTTCATATTTACTCTTTTTAGTTTTCTGGACTCGGTTAGCGGTGGTCCTCTGTTTACCGTTCATATAGCCTGCGGCGGTCCGGAGGCAGCGGCCCCCCAGCGATCCGTTGACCCAGACCTGGTGTCTGCGGTCCAGCGTGGCGTGAACCTGGAGGCCGGCCCCGTAGGGCCCCGACAGGCCGCTGCTGCCTAGCAACAAGCTCCAGTTACCCACCACTGACTGGAAAGTTAAAAAAAAAACACCATTATAAGAAGAAAACAAAGAATAAAAATAATAATTAAGTTTTAAGTTTAACTAAACATGAAGGTTTTTACATTTTGCTTAATGATCTGAACAATTTAGGTGCGGAAAAAAGATGCACAAAACAGGCAATTTGTGGAAGTAATTTTTCACATGATTTGGATTATTAGACAAATTCATGTCAAAGACATTTCAGTAAATACAAAATGCTAGTTTCTAAAAATATATATACTCATTTCTTAAGGAAAAAAAAGTCAAACAATCTGTTGGAAAAAAATTATTTTATACTCACATATTTAGTAATTGCAATATCGTATTTATATTAACCTTCTGTTACCTGCTTTTAGTTTATTATTTACACTTTAGTTTATTTCACCTTATGCACATTTTAATTTAACATTTCCAGACAGTGTGGCATCAGTCTGGAAACTTTAACGCTTTGATGACTTTAGAAGCTGTGACACTTCAATGTTGCAGAAAATGATTGTTTACTGTGTCGTACAGCAAAAATCATACTGCCTCTTTAACAACAAGTATTAAACATAAGTGATTAAAATTTTAAATGTCCTTTTATCATTAAATGTTAAAAATCTGGTTTAGAGATGTAACGGTGTTGAAACATTAATCTTTGTCTAATTAATCTGTGTAATGTGTTTTAAATGGTGATGAGATATTGAAATAAATGGAATTTGCAATAATATTCTAAATGATTGAATGTGTTTGTGGATTTTAATTCATGTTGAACACATTTCTCCCTGTAACTATTAGTAAACTGTTTGGCTTTCTATGTTAACTTCTCCATTGAATGAATCTGAAATCTTAATTTCACTGCAGTTATTTAAACATTAATGTGTAGTTTAGGTAAAATGTGTTTAATTGTTCAGACGTGAGTCTGATCTGATCTGAGAACTCCGACCGTAGGCACCGGGTCTGAATTCTGTACAACAGTTTCATTTTGTTTTCCTCCACTCCATCTGGGTTAATAACCTTTTTTTTCCTCTTTCTTTTAAATCAGTCAGTGTTTCCTTAGATTCTTGGTTTTACTGGGGGAATTCCCGCACTCTGGTTCCAATGAGACGGCGGATCTCACAGATTTACAAGGTGACACAAACACTCTCCAGAACCGCCGGGAGGAGTTCTGCTGAGAATTAACAGAACTCCTAATACTGGGATGCGTGGTACAGCCTGGACACCGGCTCCAGTAGTTCATTTCTCAAAGTCATATTTTCACCATGACACATCACCATTTCAAACTAAATGTTTATCTAGCAAACTGAATGCGCTAAAGATTTAATTAACAAGGTAAATATTTGGTTCACATGCTAAATATTTAGCTTTAAGTCTAAACTATATAGCTAATATTTAATATTAACTTTAGCAAGTTAAATATTTAGTTTACAAACTAAATGTTTACTTTGGAGCAAAAATAGTTAGCTTGACATAAAAATGGACTACCATTTTTATCTCTTATTGCTGCTGATTTTTGAGAGTAACTTTAGAAACCACACTCCACACTCTGAAAGCATTTGGCTGCACAGGATTTTATTTAGGGCTGTCAGAGTAAAGGGAGCTGAATCCAATGGACATGATTCTTTTTAGATTTTTGTGGAACCCATAGATCATTTATCAAGTGAATATTCCGCAGTATCTTTACCTCAGTATAGAGGGAGACGTTGGTCCCCTGGGCAGTGGAGGAGTTGGTGAGGATGAGCGTGAAGCAGGACCGGAGCGGCTGACCCGTCACCGAAACGTTACACTGACTGTAGATCAGCTCCTCTCCTGAGTTCACTCTGTGGGACCCGGACCACCAGAGAGTCTGACACACACTCACACACACACACGCACACACACACACATCCATAAAGGGAATGTGGACATCTTTAGATACTGCCGAATCATTTTAGCAAGAGGATCACTTCCTCTTCCTCTTCTAGTTTCCATGGTTACCAGTGTGAGGACTCACCGGCTGTTCGGGACAAACCCCCAGCTCCACTCTGTGCTCCAAGCGGTCCCTGAGGTTGGTCTGGACTTTGGCCAGGAGCATGTGTGAGTGACAGGGTGCGGGGGACACTCGGTCTAAATCCACGTACAGCTGGAGGCCGTGAAATCCCTCAGCACTTTTCTGGAGGAAAACAAAGACACAAAAGAAGAACGGCTTCCATTTAAAAGCATCCTGAGCTTAAACGGTCTCTCCGGTAACGGAGAAGCAGAGCAGTACCTGGTACGTCATGCCCTGCCTGAAACTCTTGTTGTGCCATGTCATCTCTGAAGTCTGTGAATACAGGTTTCCGCGATAACCCATGGACACGCAGCCCTTTCCAGAAGACACGGCCATCTGCAACAACAGACATGCACTTCATGCTCCCAAAAAGCAGCATCCCCTCCTGCCCTGACCTTTGACCCCGCAGAAATCCACAGACCCGCTTGGCTGAAAGCAGAACGCACGCCCGGCCCACGCTGGAGCTGAGTTTGTTCAGGGTGAGAGAAATGTTGACTGGAACGGCACCGTTCCAGGACAAATGGGTCTGCAGAACACACACACACACACACACACACACACAATAACTACCTGGATGGCTGTCTTACACACACTACAGGTTGAATCTGACTTTTTCCATCTCTTTACTATGACAGTGTATTAGAGCCATTGTAGATAGAGGCGGGGGGGGGAGGAATACATTTCTGCCAAAAAAATGAGAAGTTTCTAGAAAAAAACAAGAACCTTTCTGAGTTTGAAAATTGAAAAATTTGCTAGAAAAAAATCAGAAATTTTGAGATTAATCTCAAAAATTGCCTTCGTTGCCTTCTAAGTTCCAAAGCCAAAAATGTCCCAGAAAGGCGGTGGGAGGCGACAGGTGGTTTGGTTCTTCAACGCACTTCCAACTTGTTTGTTTGAAAAAATACACATACTTTATTTCTCCCAAAAATATGGACAAATCAATAAGCAAAGACCTCTTGATCTTAATCTGAATGAGTAAGTTCAAAAAGTGCTCAAAAATAATAATTTTACAAAACCCTCCCCTGTCATCACACCGGACGTTTACCAAAACAAAAGACAATGTGTTCATAATCACTTAACTCGGTGGAAGGGTCTAAAAATTCAACATAAATGACCACAACACAGAGTTATTTTGGTGAAAATTTACTCCTTTTTTCTATCTACAATGGACTTTATACACTGTCATACTAAAAATAAGCTAAATCATTTCTGTTGTAAAAAATAAACTAGATACACAGTAATTTTAATGAAACCTATTACCTTATCCCAAAATAATCTGTAAATCATTTTAGTTTTAATCAAGGATACAAAAACATGCTACAACAGCGCCACCACAGGCAAGGAGGGGAACAGGTTTTTCAAATGGATTGACTGGTTTGATTCAGTGCAGGTGAAAGAAAACCAAAGAAATATAACAAATGTTGTAATTTTGGTCTCCAATAGAACCGAGTCTACCTATTTTAATTTGGAGCATTTTTTAGATCAGAGAAAATTTTAAGCGTGTCGTCATTAACAGTCTGGTGAAATTAATGTGTGTTATTATTATATTTTGGACGCAGAATGATTTCAAGGGCCAGAAAATGGCCCCGGGGCCACACTTTGGACACCCCTGGTTTAGACTATCACTTCTAAATGGATGTAATCTAACGGAGCAACAAAAAGCAAAGTGTTGTGAGACTGAGCGCAGTGTGTGGAGCTGGATATGTACCTGCAGCCTGCTGCTGCTCTTCCTGGGTGAGCGGAGTGACAGAGTGTGCAGAGACAGCTGGCTCAGCGCCGCGCAGAAGGGATGTTTCAGCTCCAGCTTTGTCTCGTTTGCCTCCTCAGAGTGACTCCACGACCTGAGAACGTGCACCTGCACAAAAAACATAATAAAAAAAAATATATATATGAAAACCTTTAAACTCTTTAGGACGTTCTGGAAGAAGAAAACGAAGTTGAAACAATTCTCCACCTCTGCATTCAGACCAAAACTGGAAGAAAAATATATGCTTTCCATATTGTTGTCTAAAAATATATGATTTTGGTTTATTATTTTCCTTACAGATGCATTTCAGAAAGAGAAGCTTTTGTCTTAAGGTGTGTTTTTCTTTCCACTGGGGTTGGGACACTTTGGTCTTTCTCACCTGCTCCAGATGTCCCTGCCTCTTCCAGCCCAGTGAAACGCTGTCCAGATGGCTGTGGATGGAGCTCTCATGCACCAACTCCAGACTGCTCAAACGGGGGAGGCCGCTGACCTGGACTGATGGGAAGAACAACAAAGAAACTAAAAATCGGTATCCAGCTGCATTCCTCTAGCGAAGCGTGCAGAGACTATCTGTAAGCAGGTACGATTAGGACAAGGATTAGGAACAGGACACTAAACAGAACAGAGACAAAGATTGATTGAGAAAATTAGAGAGTAGTCCTTTGGGAGTACACAGCAATTGTTCTTCCAGAGAACAATTTTACGCATTACTGCCAAGAAAGCACAAGAGCAAACATTTAGACAGTGTCCAGCTTCAGCCAGAATGGAGATGAGAGAACCTCGGAGGAACTCCGCAGAGACGTGGACGCGTGCGCCGACTCTCCACACCCAAACTGGAGAACAGAGGGTGAGCCAAAAACAAGACAATCGCTTCCAGAAAGGCTCACAGAAGTCTGAGCTGCCAGCGGAGTTTGACCAGACGACAATAAAAAGCATGTGAATGGCAGTATTACTGAAGAATAAAAAAACAACACTTTATAGAAGAGTGTCAGAATATTGTTGAAAGAAACCTAAAGGAAGTCGTCAATAGTCTTCAGAAAGGGAAACTTACATATTGTATAGATGGGAAATATCTGAAGCCTTAGTTTCTTTCTTGGTGATTATGGCTTACAGATAACAGAAAAACAAAATTCAGCATCTCAGAAAATACAAAAATAAAAATAAAAATGTTAAAAATTGCAAAACATGTTGTCTGAACAGCTAATTTACTCCTGATCCTCCAAACGGTCTCTCACTATGGACCAGTAGGACAGGAGTCCACAAGATAGTCAAAAACACTTCACAAAAATACTGTCAATTCTTGAAGAAGCTGGCTGTGTACAGAGTTGTATCTCCAAGAATATTTATAGAAAGCTGAGTGGAAGGAAAAAGTATAATTTCCTGTGACACTGAATTTTTGGGGGCTTTTTTTGCTATATGTAAACCATAACTATCACAATTACAAGAAACAGAGGTTTGAAATAATTTGTGTTGTCTATTTAATGTGAGTTTCAGTTTCTGAAATGAGTGACAAAAAATATTTTTTATTTTATTAACATGCTTGCACCTGTACTCTCTCCACACACTGTAAATAGGCTATAAAACAAACTCATACTCCAAAACAAATACCATCAAAGGTATTGACTCAGGAGGGTAAATACAAATTGTATTGAAAATCCATGCATCACTAACAATCATTTAGTACTTTTTGTTTGTTGATCAATAAAAATTCCAATATTTTGCGACATTTGCAGTTGTAGCTTCAGAAAAACAAACAAAAAAAGGTCTATGAACATGTTAACGGTGCACCGTATGTGAGGTTATGTGAAGTGTGTGTGTTTGTGTTTACCTTTCAGAGTGCGGTTGCCCGGCTCCAAGTCCAGACCCGGAGCAGCCGAGTGCAGAGCAGACAAGCTGAACTGGTGGCTGCCCCACACGGTGGCCTGCTGGAGCAGGTGGCGCCACCTTCTGGCCTCATACATCGTACTAACTGTGACAAGCCTGGGAACAGGCTGCAGCTAACACACAAACACACTTACATGTTCTGTAGGAGAAGCTAATCAACAAAATTCTAATCATTTTTCTTGATGATGGACAAACTTATAAACTTATAGGACAATGCAATCTGGAGATAGAAAGATTTCCACAGAGTGAACTGATAGTTTATCTTAGTGGTACCTGTGGGAAGGAGTGTCTGACCTCCACTGTCTGCCTGTAGCCGCCCTCCATGGCCGCCAGCTCCCCCAGAGCCCACAGCTTCCTCCTGCCTGACAACACCTCCACCAGCGCTGCCACGTTGGACTGGGACTGGTTCAACTGGGATGGGAATGAGAATCTTAAGGGGCTGGCAACTCTACTTGAAATGTAAAGATGTGGAAGTCGGACCCTCGGCCTGGCTGAAACGGAGTGAACCCACCTGAGAACGGAGGTGGAGCTGGGGGGGCAGGTATGGCAGCAGCTGGGGGGCGCTGTGGACCACGTTCACCATCAGTTCCTTGCTAGATATAGCAACAAAGGTCAGCTATGGGTTTTCTTATTAGTAGTATTTCACATTACATTTAGATCACCTGGCATTTTTTATTTATTTATTTATTTATTTATTTATTTATTTATTTATTTATTTTTTTGCTTAAATTTGAATGTTTTAATGTTCATGCAATCTGTATAAAATTTGTCCCAGTTGAGTGTTTCATTTATATTATAAATGTTATTATTAATTTGTATTTTTCACAAGCCTTTCAAATTCAATAAGTGTCACTTTAATAAACTCAATATAATACCAGAAGAGCATGTTTATAGACTGTAGGTCATATGGGCGGTCACCCAGGGCAGCATTAGAAAGAGGTGCGCACAAGCACCAGATAAAATACAACTTTCTATTGGTTTCATGCATATGGAGTCAGTGGAGAGTTGGCGCCCCCTAATGGCTACTGAGAACAGAGACTACAGTATGTTGTGTGCTTTGAGTCTTTGGTTGAATTCACACCAGTCCAGTTTAGTTCCACTGTAATTAAACTCTAAGTCGTTTTCCCTAGAAAGGACTAAAAAATAAGATATTGGCAGCTTTGCAAAAAATAAAATAAAATTAACATCAATACTGCTGCCAATTCTTGACACTCCTATAGCACTAGGTTTTTTTGTTTTTTTAATCAGCTAGTAGAGCACAAAATGAAGGGGTTAAAACTTAAACACTCTAATCCGAATAAGTTTAAAAAGTAGAAATTAAAACATAAAGATATTGATTTGCCCTCCAGTCTTAGAAATGTTTTTCCTTTAATTTGGGATGTTCTGAGTAATTTAGTCAAACAAGTGTTGACTTTATTCTAAACAGGTGACATCAACAGGTGGTTGTGATCAAGATTTGGCAGAAAGCTGTGTTCTTGAAAAAGTGAGTGTAAGGGAGCAAAGATCCTCCTTTTGTCTGCAGCAGTTGAGAGATGTTTGGACATCACTCCCTCCAAGCAGGAAACCGATTTTGGAGCAGACTGGCAGCTCTAATCTGGACGCAATGGAGAATGAAATGAACTAAAAAAAAGCAACACCTTCCTGTAGTTGTGTAATTTAAAACATATCCTCAGAAAAAAGGGACTAGAAATGGCAGAAGAAGAAAACTGCTGCAAAAATAATTCAAAACTCTTGTTTAAAACTTTGTTGCAAAACCTGAAAACAGAAGGATTTACAGGAAATGGTACATGAAATGCCTACATCGGGTAGTTTATTTCTAAAGGAAACCTGATGCAGGTTTGTTGTGCATCAACCAAAATATCAGCTGTGATCAGAATCAGACGATTTTACGCTTGTAGGCTGTGATCTGTGAATGTCTGGAAAAATCTGATCGGTAACTTTTTTGCCGTGAGTCTACATGTATTTTTTTTTTCTTCCAGTTTTCTCAAGCGCTGAAAATGGAAAAGACATCTGAGACTGTGAACCATAAAACAGTGCTGCCAGGTCATGCTGACGGCAATCCTCTTCAGTGTGGAGGTTTTTCGTGAGTGAAGACGACTTGGTTAGCTGTCTTCAGGATCGGTGAGCTGCTTTGTGTTTTTTTTAAGTCAGAAGAAGCACAATCGCACATCCCAGATAATTTGCACCTGACTCACCCTGCAGTTACAGCAAGCAACAAAACGGAGCTTGAAGATGTTAAGTAAGAGCTAAAAACTGCAGAAGCTTACCCAAATTATACTCTACAATTTAAAGCAGTAAAATCTTTATTAAGATAATATGCCTGCTTTACTTTGGGTCTGGGCGTGTCTTACTATGGGACACTCTCTAGAGTTGTGCGTTTTAAATATAGAATATATCTTTAGCAATATTCTTAGTGATATAAGTGTGGCTTTAGGACTATCATTGCTAAATGATATTTATTGTTGTATGCATATTACTATTATTTACTTATTTTTAATTTTTGTTGTGTGCTATGCTGGGAAAAACAAGTCCCCTGGCCCCACACTTCAGGGATCAATAAAGTATTATCTCATCTTACATAATTAAAGTCAGATCCGACACAGTGCCTGTGGGATTGTCTGTGTCAGGATGGATTTTTTTTAAGCCTAATCTAAACTCTAATTTTAGGCCATTTTTTAAGAAATAAAAAAATTGCCTAAGGAAAAAAGTATTTTGTTATTTATTTACAGTTTTTAAAGATAAATCAGTGCTGGAAATTAGAAATCAGCTATAAAATCTTTGAGCACTATCAGTACCTGGGAGTGGAGGTGTGTCCTTGGACAATGAGTGCGAATGAAGAGCTGAGCTCAGGGTTGACGGCCATGGAGGCCCTCAGCAGGGACTCCGTCAGTCTCCCCCAGCCCTCCACCTGAAACAGGTAAGAGGTCGTTAGTAGGGAGGAGCAGCGCTGTGGGAACTTCCTTCTACATGCTGACCTCATTACACCTGGAGGGCAGGGCTGGCTTCTCCTCGCTCAGTGTGCCTCAGTGTGAACCGGGCCTCCTTGGTACCGCCACGCGTCCCCAAGCCCCCGGCCTCCCCCGCCACCCGGAACCTCCAGTCCTGGCGGTGAACGTCTAATGACGAGCTTCTTAAAGGACCTGAAGACGGTTGCAGAAGAGAAGGCTAGTTAGTGCAATGCATCTTGGGATTTTTCTGGCACTGAATTTATGAAAATTACCATGCAGATTATTTATGGTCTCTGGTTTTTAGCTCGGAAAGAGAAGGTCAAAATTAGCAATACAAATGAAAGGACAACAGTGACATCTGCTGGTCAAACTATATTATTGTATTTTGCGGATAGAGGCAATAAAGCAAGAAATGCGCAAATTAATACATTAAAATAGGGAGGGTCAAAGTCATTTTCATTTAAGGTCACATCAAGCACCAAAAGCTGAAAATGTTCGACTTTTAAAACTCAGAAATTTCCACGTTTTTTTTCTAGAGAATTCCTGAGATTAATCTAAAAATTTCTGAGATTTTTGGCTGAAATGTACTCCCTTTTTTATCTATGATGGCTCTGATATGCTGTCGTACAAAACAACTTCCGAGCACAGAAAATGTTTTTCTGTGGTGCAGATACAGTATATAGGCCTATTACTGCGCTGTGACCCAATCAGTCAACATGCCAAACATTTCCTGGGATGCAGGCAGGGGGTACGGGACAAAGGGAGTGAGCAAATTCCCAGAGGTGACCTATGACCCTGTGAGAACTGGCTCCAGTTCTGGTTAATAATACTTTTGGTTGCCTGCATCCTTTGCCCTCAGAGAAAACATAAATGCAACTAATTTCTAAACTGAGTCAAATTCAAAGAAGTGAAATGACACGATGTCTTGACCTTTGAACTGCACAGTTAGGACAGTGTCCAGCTTGTGATTTGTCCGTGTTTGATTGAGAGCAGCAGGAGAGAATGAGAGGAGCCCAGCCAGGCGACCGGCAGCTGAGCTGACATTCAGCCCTGACGTGAGCAGCTTGCGTCCGTCCACACTGAGCTCAGCCCTGGACCGGAGCTCAGACAACGATCCCTTTATGGAGCAAAGGCCCTGGAAGAGAAAACACAAATACATCTCAATACCAACACATCTGCTGCTTATCGCTATTAACAGGGATGGCTGGTATAAGTGGGCTAGTAGGGCTAAGCCCTCCCTGACATTTACAATAAAGTTGTTAAAATAACTTAAAAATAAATACATTTTATAAATAATGTATCACATTTTGTTAAATCCTTCAAATATCACCACCAGCTGCCACTGTCTATTAATAATAATTAGCAATAAAAACATGTCAACACAAAGCATACCGATATTCTCAGGGGCAGGCCTCGGCGGTGAAGCCATGACGAACCGTGCCACAAGGTTCCCCTCACTTCTTTGAGTTCAGGTATCGTCTTCAGCTGCAGTCTGAGTCCTGACTGCTGAGCTCCACACTGAGACTCCAGGCTTAGAATCCGTCCTTGAGCAGAACCAAGTTCTACCTGGAACATACAACCCGAGCTCAGTGACCCTGCTCCCAGAGCCAACCCACTGTTTTTACGGTGTGAAAACCAAGCCAACCTGGACGCTGTTGCTTCCAGGGACTCCCAGCTTGTCCAGATAATTCACCACATGTTTTAGCTCACTCTGCACCCTCACAGTCTCAGATGTCTTTTCCATTTTCAGCGCTTGAGAAAACTGGAAAAAAAAAAAAATACATGTAGACTCACGGCAAAAAAGAAATTACACCCATTTCAAGTCTGGGTTTTATGTATTGTGATGGTAGAAATAGTTTTCTCTTTAACAGGTTCTAAAAATAAACATTTCATATCAAAACGGACAGAAATGGACAACAGATTCTTATTTGGTAATGATAAAGGGAAAACATGTTTACAGGGGAAAAAACACTATGAAAAAAAACAAGAACAACACACCAACTTTTGCAGAAATAACTCTAAAAAGTAGTTTTCTTAAAGGCATTTTCAGGCCTCTCACATCATTGAGGAGAAATTTTAACCAACACTTCTTTTCCCCATTAATCCCATTCCTTCAGTTTATCAGGGTTTGCAGGTATTTGATTCATCAGAGCTTTCTGAAAGTCTCATCTCAGCATTTGAATTTGATTGACATTGACCAGACTATGTAGTTTTATACTATTTTGTTTTCTTTTTTTTTTCTTTTGCTCTTTCCTTTGGTTTGTTGTTTTGTTGTATTTCCTTCTGATTCACGGAAAGCACTTTGAACTGCCTTGTTGCTGAAAATGTCCTACATAAAAAAAATAACCTTGCCCTTCCTTTATTGAAAAAACTGTGGAGATTTCCTGACAATATGTACAGTTTTAATAGATCATAAACATCATTAATTGGAATTCCTCAAGACAACAATAAATCAAAATCCTATAAGAAATGTATCATGATATGATAAATGTCCACCATCTTATACATGCTGAGAATGTTTGAGTTCTGGATCTGGACAGAGGTCTGGTTAAACGAGGGAACACGTTACCTCAGAGTTTATCTGATTGCTGTCCTTACCTGCTGATTTTCTGCTCTGCCTTTGGCCATAAAAGAGCGTGAACCATTGTTGTGACTCTCACAGTTTACTGCCAGGGACACGTTCACAGGCAGGGCCAGTTCCTTCAGCAGGGGAACGGAATGGTTCAGATGTAGAAATGCTTCCCTGTGAACCTGCAGAAAAAGAAACACAACAAGACGTCTTTGTGTCAAACGAGTCGATTTGAAACGTCAGTTCGGTTCTGTTTTCAAACCTCAGTTTGTCCTGCAGACAGCACGGTGTGCAACTCTTTGCCATCTACCACCATGAAGATGTGGGAGGAAACAGAAGCTGGTGAGATCAGCAGAGAGCCTGAAGCCTGCATGATGTTTGGACTGAACCACTCCTTTAGAAGCAGGAAAACATCAGTTAATGAAGTGATCATGCTGAAGTGATGCGTTCTGTGTAAAGAATGTACTGTATGTTACCTGTACCTGAATTATAGAGCAGTTATTGTGGTATAGCAGTGACACCTGCAGGCCAGGACGTGACATTACATCTCCTCCAGCTCTGAGGCAGCATTCCTCGGTCTGAAGTAGAACTTCTGCAGCATGTAACCCAGAGCTGCTGAATCTCAGTGTACTGCTGTTAGGCAGAGTGGTGAGGGGGGAACTGTCATGGTCCAACACGCCCTCAACTCTCAGCTCTGGCCCGGGTTCAGCATCCAGCCTGAGGAACGCTCTCCTGCCCTTCAGATCAGTCTCCATCACAGCCGTCCACACACCCCCAGGGTGCTCCCACACTGAGCCGTTCACATGAACCTGTTGGGTCACACATCCAGCTGTCACTGTGACCCAAACTGGTGCTGAACTAAGCATGTTAAACTCAGGATATCTGGATTCCTTACAGCAGGGGTGTCCAAACTGTTTGCTTCATGGGTCAAAATTGTCAACTCAAGAGAACTAACATGCCAAAAATGAAAACATCTTTTCAAAAACTGAGATTGAAATTCTGCCTTCAGGCAGTCATCGAGCTGCTCTTCTTTTAACCCTTTAGCAAAGTTTTAACCAGCTTTTCATTGAGAAGAAGCTCATACAATGAACTCAGCAGTTGCCCAGCCCCACCAGGTGTTTGCTAATTGCCGCTGACTAGTCTGAAGGAGCTGAGTGGGGAAGTCACGGAGGAGGGCTCTGTGAGGCAGACGTTTGTTAGCTGCAGCTCTGAGGAGGAGCTTTGTCTCAAAGGCGGAGCTAGGTCCAACCAGGCTTTTTGCACAGCTGAGTGGTTGCCATGGGAGATTAAAGGATTTCTTAAACATGCATGAAAGAATCAAAGCAACACTCCATACATGTTTTTGATGAGAGAACATTATAACTTGATGTAAAGCTCAAAAAAGTCAATTTCACATAATACCGCTCCTTTAAAAGATGAACACTTTTTGTTTCATCTAACATTTTTGTGACAAGATTTTAATTTGTGGGTCGTAAGTTTGTTCTAATTAAAAAAAAATCTCCATCTGCTTCAACCACCAGCAGGGGAGGGGGTGGGTGGGAGTAATGATTCAGGGGCCGAACTAAACCATTCCAGGGGCTGCAAATGGCCCCTTGCCCATACTTTGGACACCCCTACCTTATAGATTCCTCTCTTCTCCGGTCTTTGCCTTTAGCTGTTCATATAAACATGACAGAGTAAAAACGAGGCGTCCAAGATGTACCTGTAACCCAGGGCAGTCTGTCTCCCAGGCCCAAAGCCGGCGTCCCATTCCTCTGTCCTGAGCGATTCTCCTGGCTCTAATCCTACATGTCCCAACATCAACAGTCACAGCTCCACCCTGGTCCGAACCCTCCAGAGCCGAAGCCTCCACGCTGATCGTCTGCGGCAGACCTCGGCTCTTTAGCGCAGAGAACGACTGACTGATGCTCCCGAAGAGATACGGAGTCACACAGGACCAACTTAGCTCTAAAGACGCATCCTCATCGTCCACCCTTAGAGAGGACGACACGGTGAGCTGGCAGGGAGCCACCGACAAGAGGCCCCGAAGGGCCAGAGACTGAGGGAGGACCCACCCCTACGTCATAAACAGTGGGAGAAGCA
The DNA here is from genome assembly GCA_903066825.1 of Alfaro cultratus. Lineage (NCBI taxonomy): Eukaryota > Metazoa > Chordata > Actinopteri > Cyprinodontiformes > Poeciliidae > Alfaro > Alfaro cultratus. The sequence continues at coordinate 28,779 of CAEFZX010029267.1, forward strand.
TCATGCTGTGGGCTGTTAGAGGCAGTCTGTCTGCTGATAGCTTTGTACACTTGTAAGATTGGGGGAGGAAATAGTTATTTGTTAAAAGCTGCTGAACAAAAGTTTAGCAATCAGAAGGAATAGTTTGATTGAGAGGAAATATGACCGTCATGAAGGACCAAAACTGGCATAGTTAAAAATAACAGCAAAGATATATAAATGGATCAATAAATAAAGGTAACACTTAAATAATTAAATACGCCAAATTACTTTTAGAAATGATAACTTTACCTTGCGTTTTATAATTTAATTGACCTTCATTTTTTCATGTTTCCACCAACAAATTAGATATTTTAAGAACATAATACAAATTTTACTGTCAAACCCTTTCAACCTTTGACACTCACATTTCTATAACTCAGAAATTTGACTTTTGAAATTCAGAAATGTCATAGAAAAAAATCTAGAAAATTTCTGAGATTAATCTAATTTTTTTGTAGTTTTTCTAGCAAATTCTCAACTTATAAAACTCAGAAATGTCCTTGGTGTTTTTTCTAAAATGTGTCAAAGACTAACTTTTTTGGCAGAAATTTACTTTTATTTTCTTCATCTCCAACGGCTCTAATGCACCGTCGTAAATACATACCAACAGTTAAATGAAAACATTTCTCATTTAATTTGTATCTTATCTTCCTTATTTTAAGAAAAAATATTTCATCGTTAACTGCAATGTTTTAACAGCGATTTGTTTCGTCCAGGCTGTTACCTGAAGCAGAGGACAGTGGCTTCTCACATTCACAGTGAGCGACTGGCGGCCGTCTGCTGCCGCCTGCGGAGCGGTGGAGTCGCCCACGCTCCCCCTGAGGTAGCACCGCCCCAGCTCCAGGCTAGCATCCACCTGAGGCAGACGTCCACCTGACACATTCAGAGGTAGCGCTGCGCTGGTGGGAAATCTGAGCGTTTTTACCGCACTGATGAAGTGCAGAACAGAGGCACGCAGACTGCGATGAGGATTGCAGGTTACAGACAGACTGACGGAACCTTTCTGCTCCCCTCCAGCATGGAGAACCGCTCTGAGGTTTGTGTCGCATCCTGAATGGGAGACGGAGATGTTGGCTGAGGCCTGTGGACCAATGAGAGTCTGCAGGAGGAAAAGGACATGACACTACATTAGCAGACTAATAGAAAATGTTTTTGCTGTGAGTTTCTTAAATTCATTTTCCTGTACAAATTTAAACTGCTGGAGTAAACTATCCTCCATGTCTGCTTAAATGCTGAAAGTGCCTGTCAGAGTTTTATACCCACTCCTCATCAGCATGAATGGTGTATGAATTTTAAGCTTTTTAATCACGTGTTTCTTTCTCCAAGGTTGAAGGCTGATACAACAAAAACTTTGCAGTAAGAATGAGGTGAATAAGATGGAATTTACTGTGGATTTTCTTTAAACCACACAAGAGCAGATTTTTTAAACAGAGCCTTAAATATACACCACTAAATCTGAAACTATCCACACTCATGGCAGATTCAAGATTAAAGTTCATTTTCCCAACAAATTTCTTTTGACTGGAAGTGATGTTAATGTCTCAGAGTATATGTATTTATATTTTTAATTGCTTTACTTCACCTCATAGCCCTATTAGACACCTTGAAATTGCCCTCTGTCTTTTTAAGAAGCTCCAACCCTTTCTTACACTCCCCCTTTCAGCATCTCATCACATCAATGTTTCTCCATGATGCCGTTTATACCTGTTCTTAGGAGCTCAGCAGCTCAGGAGCCTGATAAGTGGATGTTAACTTCTGACCTGCTGTAAGCTGTTACGACCACGACTGTGGGCTATTTTAAGGCCCACGTTATTGAACAGAAAACAGGCAATGCAGCATCGCTTCCGTTATCCATAACATAACGGAAACGTCAGAAAGGCAGGAATCATCTTCAGGGGAAGATGGTTTATTTGCTTTCTCTCTGAAGGGAAACAAGTTCTCTGGTCCCTTGTTTCCTCGCTAACCTTCAGAAGGAAACATCTCTGATGGGCAAAAAGCATCCACTTGCTCTCCTTTTCTTCTTCCTGGCGTCTGTTTGCCAAGAGAAGCAGTTGGCACGCATCACTCTCCATCTCAACCTGGGCTTGACTCGGTGTGGCGGACGCGGTCATGGTGAGGAGCCATTGTGGCTTTAACTTCTGCAGAAAGCTAGCTGAGAAAGACGTGAAGAGTTTCCAAGCGGCAGTGGGGTTAATCTGTGCAGATCCGTCGTTGATGAGCAATTTTGCTCTTCCAGAGAAGGAAGAATGGTGGAGCTGACCTGAACCATGGAAATCCACTTTGTTTGGGATGAGAGTGCCACTGAGGTTCCATCCTACCTCAACTTTGTGCTCCTTTGCTAGCATAGACAGAAACGATTTGAGGAAACCTTGCTGGTCCTCACAGCTCAGGAATCCCTTCAGAGCATTGCTCCCTGTTTCTCCATGAAAGACTAAAGACGTTTTGTTTTGTAAGGGACCCAGAATATTCCCAACCTGCACCCGGACCACTCTCCCCACCGCTGTGCATCGTACAGCAGCCAACAGGTAGGAAGTAGCAGAGTTCCAGGAAACACTCACTTCTGCTCTAACGTCACACAGTCGTTTCATCTTCACACGGCCCGTCACTACAGCTTTTTGTGTATCACTATGAGTCCCATATTGAAGCAGTCCATGCCAAGCATACAGCCTGAGAGACTCCACCCTGAGTCCTGCTCTCAGATCTGCTCTCCAAGGCCCAGCAACCATCCCAGTCCCCAAAACCCACCTCTGGGGGCCAGGCCGAAGGAGGAGCCTAACAGCAGATTTGCTGGGCAGCCCTAAATATGTCAGGAAGCGCAGAGAAGAATGATTCAGGTTGGCTCTAAGTTCCTTCTGGCCATCGGAACGGTAGCAACCTTTGGCTTGGAGCCATAGACTAACATGGATAAGCGACAGGCCATAGCAGAGGCCGCGGTGCGGTCTGTCGGAGCGAACGGCTTGTACCTCCACGGGCTGGTTTGCCACGTTTCCAAAGCAGTGGGCCAAGAGTCGGTCTTCAGTGGAGACTCCTGTGCAGTTCATCTGCGAAAACGAAACATAATTTTGGTCAAATTTGCTCCTGAGAGAGATGGTGGAGTTCTCATGCTCAGCAGTGAGGCAGCCAGAGGTCACCTTTCTGGTAGGTTTGCACCGTTTGCGGTTTTCTGGCCGATCGCCGATTACATGTCTTTAAGAAACCTGACTTGGCAAATCCAACTTTGGCCAATACAGATTTGTGTTTGTTGTCACTGACTTGATCAAATCAACATGAAGGTATGGGTTGGATTCTAATCTAGCCATTTCCTACTTTCACAGACAAGTTAGCTCGACTTAAACAGGAAGAAACCACGGCTATACTGGCAAAAACAACTAGGAAAAACAGTCGCAGTTTCTCAGTTCAATACCTCCATCCCTCCTTCTGGCATTTGTCAAGGTACCTCACGTCATTATTACAAAAAAATCCCATGAAATTCACGCCTGTGACCAGGCACAACCCTTTGCGCCTGATCAACCCTTTAGCTGCCGTTTGCAAAGCAGCCAATCCCAGAGCACCATTTACTTCGCTTGCTGCTGATTGGCTGTACTCTGAAGAGAGACGATAGGTTCTTGTGTTAGTGCTAAGACAGTTTCCTCTGTGTGTATTATTAAGGTGAATATATGCACAATTTGGAGTGTGCACGCCTTTTACGGCCTTGAAGTTCTATTCAAGGGGGAAGTCAGTGCATACCAACGTCTTTGTGTACAAAGTATCTGAGTACGACACTTCTTTTACTGAAGGGGAGAATTTTGGATACGAATCATTTTTGTTGCAGGCAGAGCTGTGACAGGATCCTTTGGGGATTGCAATTGGTCTGTGGATGAGGCTACATTGTAGCCTCTCCTCTTTGAAGTTGACCATCTACTTTCTGGAATGCCTCTTAATTTCATGGTGGGGTCTAAGTGAATTGAAGAAAAGCTCTGTCATTATAACAAAAAATAATAATAATTCCAAGCTAGAGAAAACATTTTTTAAAGAAATCTTTAATATATATGTAAATAATGTAAAATGCACCTGTAAAGAATTGGGGATGTGACCCTGGAGTAGCGTCATGTGTTGCCACAGCATCACGACCAAAGCAGACGTCTTATTTTCTGACCCCACACTAAAAAACATCTCTGCCGTTCTCTCGTCTTCCACGCTAAGAACCAGACTTATGTCAAATCCTCCTGTTTCTAACTGAGGACAAAAAACATAACAGACATGTTAGCATGGGTTTAAACATCCTGAGAGAGACGATTTCTTAATGCATTCTATTTAAAATAATCTCAAAGACAAAGTACACAGCCGTCCTGCACCTGGTGCTGTGCTCTGGCTTGGAATGAGCCTGGCAGGCCTCTTGTTTGCAGGGCTTTGACTTGATGTTGGAACCTGGAGAAGTAGCTCCACCGCTGGTCTGTTCTGTCTCTGAGGAACTCGGCTCTGACATGCTCAGCTCCAACCTGCAGCACCACGAGGACAGACAGTCCAAACTCATCCTGGGTCCACTTCACCTTAGCACTGCTGTCACCAGGAACGCCTGCAACCACAACCTCAGTTAGTTAACATATACATAAATGCATGTGTTTATGTACTGAGTTATAATTAGAGATGCACTGAGCTAATCAGTTCCTCCAGGATTTTGCTGATGTGTTTATTTGCAATCAAAATCACTGATTTTGTGTTGCTACTTTAGAAATATTTTATTCTTTAACGTACTGAAATAACTCAATTTTGTTACATCAAGTAAGACTGAGGCAGAAGTAGCATAAGTAGGAAATACTGCCACCTGCAGGTAGAAGTTAGAAGCCACTAAAACCGAACATGTTTAAATGTTTTTGTGGAAAATCTTCAACAAACTCACAATTATGCAGTAGTGCGAGAAAATCCGGGGATTTTCATGTTGATTTTGCATGAATTTCTGCAATCAAAGAATTGCAAAAAACTGGAGGAACTGGCTAATGATCAGAATGGGAAGATTTCAAACTCCCTGAATGATAACTTGAACAATTATTGGAACCAATCACTGGAACCAAAAGAAACTTTTCAAAAGAAAAGACAATCAGGAGACAACAGGAAGGCTACCTGTTTGGACGTTTGCAGCCAGGTTGCTCTGTTTTATTGTATTTTTTGGGAGGCTCAGAAGCTCTGAGTTCTACAGGGAATTCTAACCCTCTCCAGGCAGATGTTGCAGATTTGCTTGATGATTTGTTTGATCAATTTTGACTATTTTGAAAAAAAGTCTGAATTGTATATTACTACCCCATATGATCATTTTCTCCAAATATCAGATTTTTCCTGCAACTAGAACTTAATTTGAGCCTGAGAGGGTTAAAATAAAAACCCTGATTTACAGCAACAGCTCTCACTGACACAGCATGATCTCCTTATAATAAACAATATCTAAAAAACTTCTCTTCTATTCTGGACATTCTTATATTACAGTTCTTAAAGAAAATCTATAGAGCTCGCCTGTGGTGTTGAGGCGGTGGAAAGAGTGAGAAAGCTGAACAGAGAGCTGTCCATTTCCCCGGTTCTCCAGGTGGCGGCTAACGTTAGCACACAGGTTCTGGAGTCCGGACCGAACACAGAGCCGGGCCTGTGTCCGCTGGTAATCACCTCCCATCGTTCCTTCTCCTTTGACCAGATCTTCTGCAGCATTCAGCTGATGTCTCAGCTCTATGCTGTGTACAGCTTCCATCACGTTAACCCCCAGGTGACCTGCAGCAACATGCACAGAGCTAAAAATAACAGGATGTGTGGGGGGGTTCTCAAGTAAAAATGGCACCAATCAGTTAATATACCAAGACAAAAATCTGTTTCATTCTACTGTATACAGTTCTGTTGAGAATTGTTCGTGCCCTTTGAAGTTTTTGTCCCATTTTACACTCCAACCACAAACTTCTACGTATTTTATTTGAAAATTTAACCGATACCCCTTAAAGGGTTGGTATTAGCAATTTTCCATTTTAGAGCCAAATCAAGTTACCTTGTTGCCTTTAGTTGTTATAAAAAAAATGCTGTATATATCAAACATGACTTAAAAGATAATTAAACTCCCCAATTTGACACCTTGAAGAAGCTAAAGTATGAGCTATCTTTAAGAAGCTCATACTTTTTCCAACACCATCACAAGAGTGCTTCTCATTATGCCGTTTACAGCCTTTTCTAGGAGTGTTGGCCTGAGAAGTAGCTCCTATAATGTGCTCTGCAATTGCACCAGCACCAGATGTTTGCTAATTGCTGTTGGCTAGTCTGGGTGAACCAGGGGAGGAGCTTTGAGGAAATAGGTGGCACTTTGTTGGAGCAAGAGTTTAGGCACTCCACATGGTGGCCATGGGAAACTCAATGATTTTTCAAACATGCATAAAAGAATCAAGGCAACACTGCACATATGTTTTTGATGAGGGAATGACATTAAAACATCATGTAAAACTCAATAGAGTTGATTTTACATAATACTGTCCCTTTAATTAAATCAAATGAGCCAATTTCTTAAACTTTTTCCTTCCTCTTTACACTACTTTGTGTTGCTGTGTTGGATAACAATACCTTATGGTTTGTGTTTTATGGTGACAATATGTGGACGTGCTAACAGGGGACAAATACTTTCCCAATGATCGAAAAACTGCACCTTCTGTTAAAGTATCAGAGTGCTCTAACACTCCGTCCAGACCCAGGACTGAGGGCAGAGCCTCCAATACGGACATGGAATGGTGAACGTTCCCCAACAAAGCCAGCCGGAGAACCTGGGAGTTTCTCCGTGACCCTTTGACATGGACCAGCAGCGCCTCCTGTCCCTGTGTTACGGAGCCATGCAGAGCTACACTAGAAGAGGACAAACAGACGAGGAAATAAAAACTATTACAGGTCTATAAAACATTTCCTCCGACAAACAGACAATGGCAAACCAACCTGTCTGCTGACATGTTGGCTGCCATGTTCAGCTGCAGGGAGCTGACTGACGGAAGGAGGTTCTGGGACAGATCCAGGTCCAGTCTCACCACTCTGTCTGGATTCTGGAGCCAGTGGAACATCTGACCAGTCACAGTCACCCTGCTCTTCCCATTCGCTCTCACACACAACGAACTGCTCCTTTTGCCAGTCTCTGAGGCGTCTACAGCAGCTTTCACCTGGACAACGCATGCAGTTTGACCGGAAAATGAGAAAATGTAACAACAACAGCAAAAAATGTTTTGATGTTTTCACAGTGCACACCTCTAGCGCTTTGGGAATTTTCGACTTGAAGGGATGAGCGAGAGAGGAACGGAGGCTGACTCTTCCTGCTGTTCCGTTCAGCTGCACAGAAAGCTGCAAAACCAACATGGCCGCCTGGTGCTGGATGTTTAACAAGCATTGATCTGAGTGTGTGCTATATCTTTAACACTCACTGTGCACTCCTGTCTCTCTAGTCTCAGCTTTCCTCTGGCCTGGTAGTCAAAGTCAGTGCTGTGTTTAGGGATCCAGTGTAAGTATCCCTCCATCAGAGCAGAGGAGGGCAGCTGCAGCTGGAACAGAAGCACCTGAATGAAGTCCTGGTCCACTCATATTTGCATTAACATCGGTATCAACATTAAAATGTTGGTCAGTTATTTTTAACATGTTATTTTTGGTCCATTAACCAATGTTTATGTCCATCTTGTTGCCATTTGTGTTTCAGGGGTTTGGTTTTTGCTTGACAGTAATGCAGTGCAGGATTATGAAGTAGAGAAGTAACGTCAGAGGTGTGATTGTGGTTTTGATTTCAATTTCTTTTATATAGCTCCAATTCACAGCAAACGTCGTCTCAAGGCACTACAAAAAAATTACTCTGATTCAATCACACACACATTCCAACTGATCCTAGTTATCAAACAGTGCTGTAAGCTCAATTAATTATTATTGCTGAAACCCAGCAGCTTCCATCAAGTCATTGACTTGCAGCATTTGTTCCTCTTGTACGATATTGTTAATTATTGGTTATCAGGTATAACTGCAATATTAATATCGGATGTCGATAACAGCACAAAATTTTATATCAGTGCATCCCCAATTTCAGATATAACTTATATAATTTTTAGTTAGTTTCATAAGAACTAATATAATCTGATAAATGGTTAATAATACATTATATTTTGACTACAAAACATTTATATAGAAAAAAAAATATATTTTTCAGTCCTGGGTTTTACATGTAATAAATAATAATAATGTAAAGAAGGATTTTTCTTTAGAGCTGCAGTATACAACTTTTATAAAAAACCTTTATTTTTTCACATATTTGTTGAAGGTGTCAATATGGTGAGTCAGTACTTGATGATAATCTGGAGAAAAAAAATAAAAATATATATATATATATATATCAGTAGAAGACCCTCAAATAGTTAGTATGTCTTTGGGGAGTTTATTGCTTTTGAACGTTTAAAAACTTTTCAATAAAATAATTTCAATAACAAACTTCAAAAGACAAAATGTTCTTCAGTATTCGATGTAACATCATAGAACAGAAAGAGGGTGGAGGCTGAGGGTGGAGGGACTGACCTGTAGCTCATGGGTGAAGTTTGCTTTAATTGTTATTGTCTGTTGATTTGAATTGGAGGGGCTCTGTTGAATCTGCCCAAAGAGGCTGAGTTTGTTCTCCCCGTCAACCTGCAGCGTCCCTCGTAGATCTCTGTGTGTCTGTGGAAAAGCATCAGAACGAGAGATTATTCACTAGAATAATCAGTTTTACATTATCCATTTAACTCATATTGGATTGGTTAATTCTATACTTCATCATCTTTAAACATATAGCATTGTCAGTCATGCATTATATATATAAGTTCATCAGAAGCAGTTTTAAAAACTAAAATAACGTGTTGAAATAGTTTTGGAGTTATCAGCACTGGAATCAATTTGACTTCCTGTCACTTCTGGTTTTAGTCTCTTCAATTAAAACAATAATTAAGAAAACCTTTAGTGTTCTGAAGAGGCGGAGCTTACCTGGCTGCTGGTGGCAGTCACACAGACCTCAGAGTCTGATGGAAAAGTGTCAGAGCTGAACGTGTGGATGAGTGCAGAACAAACCTGCAGGTCATATTTAAGCAAAAAGCTCACTGAATGCAGCTCAGTTACTTTCTCTTAAGGGAATGAAATATCAAGCAAATCACTTACAAATGGGCTTGGCGGTTTGTAGCCGAGAGTCAATGTGTGGACGACCTCTTTGTTGTCGTGGAAACCGGCTTTAGACTCCAAAACGTAGAGGCCTTTAACGAGGTCCACAGTGAAGGTTTCTCGCAGAAGAAGAGTCTGAGGAAAGCTCTGGAAGGGCTGCCTGCGTGAGATGGCAGCTGTTACTTCCTGCTTTCTGGTAAACTGCAGCTAATTTAGTGGTGATGATGCTGAAGTTGGCATATGATTCACAGCTTTAGGTTCCAATTCTGGCCAATACCAGCTGATCACCAATCTCCTAAAGTCAAGGAAATTGGGGCCAATTTATCGGTACGTCCATAGTTGGGACCTGAATGTACACAATAATCTTTACAGATGACAGACTATAGAAATCATACTTTGGGGTTTGTGAAACCTTTTTGATGACTGCAGGAGTGATTTTTAGAGTATTTTCTTTGGGCTTGCCACCATTTTAAATGGGGTTCATCTTAAAAAGTACAAGAGCCAAACATAGAATGTACCACTGTTCATGTTGCATAACAAACAAACAGAATTATTCCACTCTAATGGCAAAATCTATAAAACATGTTTGGATTTGTGAAACTTTTATCAACTTCATACGTTACATGAGGTTCAGCTGTGAAACCTGTGCAGAATTATTCTATGCAAATGACTCTAGAAAATAAACACTGGTTTGCAATGTTTGGGAAATAACAGTAGCTGCGTTTCCATTTTTTATTATTCCGCTCATGTCGAAATAACACAATTTCGTAACTGCTGTGTTTCCATTAAATAAAAAGAACAATTAAAATTATACATGAATGAGTTTGTTCACATGGTAAGTCATTAAAAATCATTCTTCGAAATCCTCCAACCACTTCCTGTTGTCTTCTTCTTTGAGATTTACGCCAGTGGTTGTTGATCATGTGATTCTTGTGATGCAAAAAAAATGTATTTCCATTACAGTTTTGTGATATAAATCAATTTCGATCTGGCCCAAAGACCTATGTCATTCTAGCAGCAAAACTTTATCAAAAAAATATGTTTTTTGAAATTGGTGTGTTTTCATTAAGCAAATTAATTTTCGAAATGTCAAATTGTTTAATTGTATGGTCAATGGAAACACAGCTACTGTGTTTTGTACAATCTGTCACTTGTATAGAAAAATTCTGTTTAAGTGTCATTTTCAACATGTATCTGATCTAAAGTGGTAAAATAAACTCAGAAATTCCACTTCTTTCAGATTTTACAAGTTAAATGAAATAATTCTGTTTGAAATTAAACATTCAAGTGCTGAATCAGAAGCTGTCAATCAGATGCTAACTTCAATTTCAACATTCAGAGGAGGATTTCATCCTCCAGACTGAAACACAAACCTAAATTGGAGCTGGGCTGCTTTCTGATACATCTTCCTGTCCCTCCTCAGCTCTTCCACCCATCCCTCTAACTCCACTTCCAAGGTCGGACTCTTCAGCTTGGTGAAGGCCATCTTTAATATTGCCTGCCTCTTCTTCAAATTCTTCAACACATCCGTAAACAGAGAAGGCTTGTCAGGACGTTACACAAGCAGCAAAAAGATTGACACATTTATACTGTAAACACATGAGGCTTCCAAATCTCCAAGCCCATTGTCTCCACCCACCTTATCAGCACCGCTCACAGCAGCAGTGAAGCTGACATTTTGCCTGCCACATGTGGCGCTCATCAGCAAGGCGTGGCTGGATTTAGAGCTCTCCAGAGAGACGTTCGCCTTCAGAGGAGGAGTCCAGAGTGAAGCTAAGGAGCTGTGGGCCTTCACCGCCTGCCTCCCCACCGCGCCCCAAACCCTCGCCTGGAGAGAGACACAGATTATGAGACACTAAAGCAAGGCCGGATGGTATGGCTTCAAAATAAACTTCCCCCTTTTTAAATCCAAAATTTGATTCCTGACTTTAATCGATTTATTTTGCCTCCTAACTTTTTTTCATTAGAAAGGGCAGTATTATGCATTTTCCAGGTACATAGTGCCATTTTTTAAGCACAATCAAGTAACTGTGCTACCTCCAGTTGCTAAGAAAATGCTATACATGTCAAATATCACAAAACAAATTTTACTTTTTAATTTAATCACTTGAAATTGGGCCTCTGTCTCTTTAAAAACTGCACCATCAGGAAGTCATCACAATGTGACTTCTCTATTAACCCTTTAATAACATTACAATTTTTACCAGCATTGTAACACTGAGAAGTAGCTCCTATAAATGAGCTCAGCAGATGCACAGCTCCACCAGATGTTTGCTAATTGCTGCTGGCTAGTCTGAAGGAGCTGAGGGGGGGAGATGTGGCGGAGGGCTGCTCTGAGAGGCAGAAGGTGGAAAGTTTCTAAACTGCAGCCCCGAGGAGGATCTTTCTCTAGAAGGCGGGGTTAGGTCCACCCTGGCGTTTTGCACAGCTGAATGGTTGCCATGGGAGATTACAGGATTTCTCAAACATGCATGAAAGATTCAAGGCAACACTCCAGGTATGTTTCTGATGAGGGAATAACATTAAAACATGATACAAAGCTTAAATAGCAGATTTTACAAGACTGTTGTCTTTTTAATTTTAATAAAACGTACTGGTGAAATTATCTGCCAGTGGAACAAGACTAATAATATGGGAAAAATGTCTCAGAAATAGTACTTTTTCATCAATATTAATTGACTTAAAACAAGTCCATATTTTATGTTGAAAACTTACTTGTAAGATAGTTTTCTCTTATTTGATGTGCACTAAGGTATTTGCACTAAAAAGGTGACCCAAAATACTTGGTAAGATTTTACTAGTGCCAGAAGCCTGAATACAAATGCATGCCAAACTTTTCATATACTTATAAAACATCTTGTAGAATGCTACGGCCCCAATATTTAAGACAGGAAAATGGGAAAGATGCATATCTCTTCAAGGCACCATAAGTCACTGTGCTGCTACTGTTCAGCTGATGTGTGTTTTACCTGGACGTAGGTAGCAGCTGGAGTGTGGACCTCAAGGCGCGCTGCCTTCTCTCTACCCCGATCCCTGTAGAACCCGTCCAGCACCAGGTTGCGGACGCTCAGCCACTTGCTGGCCGTCAGCTCCGAGGTGAGCTGCAAGGCGTGGCGGTTTGGCCGGTTCAGCCTGTAGGCGGCGTAGATGTACTGTCCAGGTGTGTCCATGTTGAACGTGCCTGGATGGAAACACAGAGGTGATGTTCAGCGGGTCGGACGCAGGTGCTTAGTTGTTCCCCGCATCCAAATACACACGACGGCGTCACACCTTCCCATTTTTTATGAAGGGAGTTTTCGGGGGGGCTCTTCCAGTGTAACCCCGCCACCAGAGGCATCAGGTTGTTGTAGTTGATTTTCAGGTGAGTGCTGCTCTCAGAGCCGTGCTGCAGCAGGCGGGAGTGCATCAGCTGAGTCCTGTAGTTCAAGTTCTTCTCAGGCACCTGGAGGTTAAACTGGAAAGGAAAGAACATGTCACCTTTTGGAACACAATTTATATGAAGAAAAAATTAAAAAAACTGGGAAAAAACTAAGGAGTGTTTACCTCCAACGTGTAACTGGTGTGGTTTTGTGTGGACTGGTTTCTGAAGGACTGACTGAGGAGCAGCGTGTGTTTGTTATTAATCTCATCCCAGTGTTTGCCGTAGCTCAGGTCCAGGACGGATTTGATGTGGCTGGGGCTTTCTTCATGCTTCATGTGGATCTGTTCACAGACATCTGGATCATTTCTCATTGTAACACATTTCTATCAGAATGACTCAAGAATTATAAGGCTTAGCTGGCTTGGTTGTCTTTTGGAAGGCCTTTAGTATTAAACCTTTTAGCTTTAAAAGAGGGCACCAAATCAACATGACAAAGTTCTTTAACATCATATCCAGATAAAGTCTCCAAACAGAAAACAGGAAGTCATGGATCACTCAACATCTCAAATCAATTTTAAGGGGCCAATATTATGTGTTTTCCAGGCACATAATACCACTTTATAGCATAATCAAGTAACTGTTTTAACTTTAGTTATCTAAAAATGATTGATGAATATGAAATATTAATTAAAAGAAATTTAGCTTTGTAGTCATAACAACATGGCTCCTCTATTAACCCTTTAACAATGTTTCTACCAGTGTTGCACTGAGAGGTAGCTCATATAATGACCTTAGCTGATTCACAGTTCCACCAGGTGTTTGCTAATTGCTGCTGGCTAGTCTGAAGGAGCTGATTGGGGCGTTATGGGGGAGAAGCTTGGAAACTTGGAAACCCGAAGGCGGAGCTAGGTCCACCCAGGTGTTTCACTCAGCTGAATGGTTAGTTGCCACAAGAGGTTAAAGGATTTTGTAAACATGCATGAAAGAATCAAACAAACCAACACTTCAGGTATGTTTTTGATGAGGGACATTATAACATGATGTAAAGCTCAAAAAAGTAGTTTTCACCCAATACTGCCCTTTTAAAAAAGTAATGCACATATATATATATATTAAAAAAAAGATTTAGCTACATTAGGTGCCAATAATTGTGCCATCAGTTTTTTTTTAACAATTAGTTGGTATTTTCTCATTTTCAGTGTCACATGATGGTGTTGCCATAAAAGTTACATCTTTCACAAAGTGTGGCTGTGTGTTCAGTGTCACCTTGTGGTTGATAGGTTCCATGTTAGTGCAGTAGAATTCATGATCAGCTCTCATGAAGTACGTGAGGTTGGAGTCCCTCCCTCTCCTCAGTCTCTGGGATGTGTAACACTCCTGATGCAGGTTCCTGGAGTCCCCTGTGAGGACGTGGAAAACATTAATTATAGAAAACTAACCATAACCAGTACATATTGTGCCATAATTGTGGAGCAGGTGTCTGCAAAGGTCTGAACCATAAATTTATTATTTTTGTTAGTTTTTATATACAGTGTTATATACAGTAGTCGGCACAGTTTCGCTAATCCACTAATGCGCCAAAAGTGGAGCTAATTTTTAATTTAGAGCTTTTGTTTTTTTGCTAACTATAAGAACATTTAGCACACTTAGCTTCCCCTGAATTAATTTTTCCAGATATATTCTGAAACGCTAATTTACTTGGCTGTTTTCCAGAGCTTCAGTTGACATCTGTGTCGAAGTTTTGTTTTTATCGACTCTTAGGAATTCTTCAGTTAGCTGCTCATGCTCTTATTTTGAAGTGTGTGAAAGCTATTTAGCAGTCCTGTTCTCTCTCTTCAAATTCTCCACCTTTGATGCAGTGCATCAAATGACATTTATTCTGTACCCATAATGCATCGCTGCAGAGCACAGTCAGTAGTTGTATGGTAAACAGTTTAAAATCCACTGAGCGTTTTATTAATTTTACTTTCACAGGAGTTCTGGCCAACAGGCAGCAACCAAAAAGTTACATGATTAAACTGCCCCATGTATTTTTTGACTAAACAGCAATTAGCTACAACACTCAATGAATATAAAAATAAAATTATGAGTGAAAGGTCAAAAAAAAAAAATCACAACTATATGTTCTCAATAACAAATTTAGCCCATGTATCAGGTTGAATTTAGAGTATTAGCATTAGTTCGGCTAAATGTTGCTTTAACCTACTGTTGTAGCTTTAGCAGAGCTAATGTTTATGATTAGTGCTTACAACTACCCAAACTAACTCTTTAGCTAGAAGTGCCCACTACTGCATATTTATTCTTAGTAGGTTTTACATTTTAAATAGTTTCTAATGCAAATCAAAATGAATTTTCATATTCTATATTTAAACTGAAACCCTCAATTCAAGATGGCAGCTTGCTGCTAACACTGCATTGGTCGTGATCTGTTCTCACCTCTCAGCCCATATTTGACCCTAAGGATAGAGCTCCACAGCGCCCCCTTCTGTTCCATCAGTCCTAGCATCCTGCTGCCCACCAGTCCAGGTAAGAAAAGCTCCGCTTCCACAGAGTACTGGCTGCTGCTGCTGCTCAGGTCCTGCCGCCGCTCCAGAGCCACTAAACAACAGACAACTGCTAGTTCTGTGGCATCTGTAAAAGCAGATGGACGTTTTTAGGGCCTGAAAGCAGCAGAGCGTCACCTGAGAGCGAAGCCGTCTCTCTGAACACGTTCTTCAGAGTAGCGGAGAGGCTGCTCTTCCTGCCCAATCCACGAGTGAGATTAGCAGACAGAATCACAGGCTGTTGATCGGCGGCCATCTTAGCTTCCAGGTGGTAGCGCGTTCTCTGCTCAGACTGAAGGCTGGTGCTGTCCACCAAACCCTGTAGAGACAAGAAAAAAAGTTATGTTTAATCGATTCTCAATAAATATACCTCCAAACTTTTTATATAATACTTACCATGATATAAAAATTGACACTGTCAATTACAAGTTCAAGCTTCCCAGATTTTATATTCCTCTCTTGATCAAACTGTCCTAAAGAAACGTAGAAAGAACAAGTCTTAAAAGGCTAGATATCTGAGAAACCCCGAGTCCGTTTCATGCTTCCTCTGGACCTGACCCTGTAAGACGATGGTTTTCAGTGGGTGCTTGATTCTCAGCAGCACTCTGTGGGAGCTGAAGGCCAGGTCCAGAGACAAGTCCCTGGGAATGGAGGACTGGGGCGTGGCAAGGAGGAGGTGGATGGAGGCCTCTCTGGGTAGCCAGGTCCCCCTCTAGGTTGAAACAGGACAGACATGAATAGAGTAGCTCTTTTATGGCATAACTAAGGGTGTCCATTACATCACATGAAGTTGATCCATCAACATTACAACTCTGTTTTACAGTTTGACACATTGCAACCACAAAGTAAACATCATTGTAACTTGCTATATGCCTTCGTCTGACTTCTTATGAAGACATAGCACATTTATTTATTTACTTTTACTAGAACTTGACTAAAACCTTTTTGAGTTTCACATTTAGAATTGACTAAGACAGAATTAAACAGAGAAGCATTTTCTTCCAAAAGACTAATACTAAAACTAAAATGGCTGCCAAAACAACAACGCCCCTGGCTCCTTCTTTTAACGCGCCACTCATCTGGTCATGTGGTTTAGCAGTTCGACCACGCCTTGATATGTTTACAGCTGTGTCACATCCAAACTAAAGGATGGGTTGAAAAATAGAAAGCAATCATACTTCTCCTGAAATTACACACAGTCATGCTTTTTAAAGTTGTTTTATTAGATACTTATAAAGAACCAGAACCTTTTTCCTCCACTTCACATACATGTGCTACTTTGTGTTGGTTTATTACATAAATATCCAAAGAAAACACATTAAAGAACATTACTGAAATATTAATTTGTTGGCATCTTTAGGCAATATCACAGGAGGATACACACATTTATATTAAAAGAAACAATTTCTTGTAAATTGCATGAATGTTCACCAGTATATTTAATAGAGTCATATCATAAAATGTAGAATCTGTGTCCCAATGAGGATTGTTTGTCGTATTAAACGTACCTTTTGGGAAAAAAAACATTTAAGCAGATACTAAACATACTTTTGATTTAGCATAAATTTCTGTTTTCAGTAATGTTTTTCTTTTTGTCCAATGTAATATTTCAATTTCAAATGTCATGTTTTTGAGAGCTACATGTGGAAAATCATAATAATTGACAGAAACAAAGTCAGTCAGTGATAAAGTTCCTAAAATAAACGAGCTTTTCAATAATTAACTTATTGAATGCGTCAGTAGTAATAGTGTTTGCATACCTTGTAATGTAATGAGTAAGCAGCCTCCAGCAGATAATAGTGGAGGCCTCTGTCCAGCTTCAGCAGCCGGAGCGACAGATGGGCCGGTCCAGTGGGGGGCAGAGCGACACCAGAGGGAAGTGAAGGGTATGACACGTTGGAGCACAGCTGCCAGCCAATCATTTTAGACCCTGCAGGACACCATAGTTCATTTACAAAACACTATGTTGGAAAAGAATGGGAAAATATTGGAAAATACATTAAAAAATGCTACTGTTATGTGAGTGTGGACAGTGCGAAGTAAAGATGTTAAGGTTTAGTTTGTCAACCACTTGTGGAACAGTGAGAGAGACAGCAACTTTCTGATTCAAACTGTTTATGAAGTCTATTTTGATTAAGCTACTTCCGTTTTTTATTCATTTCTTTATAAAAAATCAATTTAATAATTCTCCTTGCATGGTATAACTTACATAATGAAATGACAATAGAGTGATATGATCGGTTCATTAATAGATTGATAAACTTATAGATATTGGTACAGATTCTGCAAAGAACTTTTTCAGTTTGTATTAGTTTTCTTGCATTTAAATACAAGTTTTGGACTTCTCTGCTGCCTTCTCTCTATGTTTTTTTCCCCCGTTGATAGAAAATGTGTGTATCGAGTCAGAACTAACCCAGTGTCTCTTTAGTAGAGTAGAGAAGGTAACACTGATGGTTCATTTAGGATCATTTTAGCAAAATAGCAGAGAAAGCAGAGAAGGTAAAGCCATGACTACAAACTCACAGCTTTTTGGCGTGCAGGTGGTCTTCTGGATCCGACTCTTTGGTCCCTTCATCTCCTCTCTGTGGTCTCCGCTGAGCTGAAACACTCTGGAGCTGGACAGCACAGAGGTTGCATGTCGATTTTCAGAAACAAAACAGCCGATGTAGTTGTGACGCTAACTTTATCCGTGCTACAACAGTGCCACCTTTAAATTTTAAATTATTCACCAATATATTTGTGTAAGCAATGAAAATAAAGACTGTTCAAATCTAGAGTTTTAAATGATAGGGCTCCCATTTTAGATTTCTCTGAGGTCTAGGAGCTCTACCCTTTGACTGTACAGTATACGGCACGTACAAATAGTGCCGTATACTGTTTGTAGCCTCTAGTACTAGAGGAACTAGTAGCCTCTTTTGCATCGCAGTTAGACAATAACCACACAGCCACAAACCCACCATTAAGGATCACTTTGTCCTCTCACGTCATACAAGGTGGTCGGCCATAATCACGGCTGTGAGCATTCAGACAATGCAGTTGGGGTTGTGGAATAAAAGGGGCGTGGCTTAAAACTCAGAGCCTGCTGGGAATTTTCTCTTGGCTAAGCTCTGTTTCACGATCCCCAAATATGCTGTTCAAATACATTATTGCTGTCTACAGACAAGTTGCAATGTAACGTCACATGTGCAAGTGGAGGGCAAAAAATGGCTGGCCAACAATGACTATCATTGGTTTTAGCTGTCAGCGTCACTCGCTAAATATTAAATGTACGTGTGATACATGAAGGAAAAAGCAATGCAGTGGTGTGCGATTAATTGTCAACACTATGAGCACTAGACAGGAAAAAGTTT
Source organism: Alfaro cultratus (assembly GCA_903066825.1). Lineage (NCBI taxonomy): Eukaryota > Metazoa > Chordata > Actinopteri > Cyprinodontiformes > Poeciliidae > Alfaro > Alfaro cultratus. The sequence continues at coordinate 47,201 of CAEFZX010029267.1, forward strand.
TAATTAAAAAAAAAAGTAGTGACGGAGAGAGGAGTAGGTTAGTTATCCTGGCTTGACTTTGACAATCTTAACATGTTGAATCCTGATGCACTAGTGGAGCTGGTGTCAGTCAGTTGCTATGGCAACAGGTCTGTGTTTAACACAGACAGTGAGAACAAAAGAATACAATAGGTTTTGAGTTGTTCTTCAAAGTTTTTTCTGCTTTATTTTTCCTTTTGCTGTTTTGCACTGCACTAAATTAATAATAGCTACATCTCCAGGTTTCTTTTTCTTAACAAAATCGTTCTACCACAGCAGCGCGGCTCTGGATGACAAGCAAAAGAATCGTCTCTTTGCGCTCCAGCGGATTGTGCGCATGCATGAAATTTCGGATGTGTCTACACAGAGGTAAAGTTGACATCTCCCATCCTCAGCGTACAACTGAGACAACTGGTTCCATAATCTCTTAATGGTCCTTACAGTGCATTAAACTGGAAGGGCTAATACAGTTTGTCGTTGCAGTTTTTTATTTCTACTCCCAAGGAAGATGGAAAGAACTATATTTTTGGATCCATTTCAATTTCCTATTTTGTGTTGTTGGGACTTTCCAGCTGATCAAAGGGAATAACAGACATTTGTAGATCATAAAACAAAAAATGTTCTAAAAGGAGCTAGAGTGTACATGAGACACGTCAGGTCATCAAGCAATATCTTGTGAAGAGTGTATGCTGCAAGTCACACTGGTAGTACTGCCCACATCTCTGTGTCCAAGCTAACATTCCAGATCTGTCTTTCAAATCTTTTCTTAATGATGCTTGTGATGCTGCTATCCCAGCAGATTACGCAAATAGAAGAAGGCTGATGCCACAGTAGAGACACAGATGATCTAATTACAAAGAGACAGTCAGCATGTTTCATACAACAGCTTCTTTTTATTTCTGTTATTTCATTAAGTGTGTTTTTACAACACAAACAAGCTTGACGAGAGTTGTGACATCTTGACACATCACTGGTTAGGAATTTCTTCATTGTAGTTTGATAAACTAACTGTATTCAAACCAATGGAGACCCAAATTTCAATTTTCTAAGGATCTGCCACTGACAGCTTGGTGTCAGACATCACAGCAGGACTTCAAATGTCTTGTGAGCTCAGTGCTTAAGTGTGTTTGGGCTGTTTTTCTGCCAAACAGGGGACCAACTCAAAATTAAATGAATAATAATGTGGCACAGTGTTCATTTTGTCAAGGAAGCATTTTGGTCATAGTTTCAATCAATTTACTTCTTTTTCCAGAATGAAAACAAGATCAACACTAAATAAAACCTCACGACAAATACAGAATTTCTGCCAATGCGCTTTGAAGAAACCAGACAGCAGTGGAGAGAAAACATCCAATCAGATGTTGTTGTTTTGTGGGGGGGAGAGATGAGACAAGTTGGATAAATAAACACTTAGACTTACACATACGACTTAAGATTTATTTTTTTTAACCTTAATGACAAAAGCAAACCCAAATAAAGTTGGCTCAAATAAGAAAAGCTAGCCTACACCGCCATTAAATACCAACGCTTACCTGAGAGAGATAACGTCCATGAAGTCCTGTGGTGTGTTCAGGGTGAGTCGGACTTCCCGGCCCTCTTGCAGTTGGAAGCTCCCATCCAGGCTGGGGGAGCTCCTGAGCTCGGCGAGCCATTCAACCGCAGCCTGACCCGGAGCACCGTCCACCCCCATCCTGGCTGACAAGCCCACATAAGCACTGGGAACAAAGACACCAGTTACACTCTGCTGATAGACTAACCATGTGGCCACTGTTAAGACTGTAAACTCAGCACTACTTGGGACGGACGTATCCGTTCAGGGAGAAGTGTGAGGTGTCCCTGTAGTTAACGTTGCCTTTCAGGTGCAGTGAAAGGAGAGAGGTCATATTGACGCCCAAGTTGATGGGGACGCCAGACAGGGAGGGCAATCGCAGCTCCTCAGCCATCAGCACACCCCTGTGGCTCAGATGAACCTCATGACCCTGCAGGACAAAGCAGAAGGAAGGAAAAACGGTGGGGGTGATGGGCTGCAAACAGACCTAGGAGTACCAGTATCAGTCGTTGTCTTCGACTGAAATAGTTTTACTGACAATTCAATCAGCTTGTTGGCATTGTAGTCGCTGGTCAACTGAGTTTACAGAAAATTTTGTTGAGTAAAGTCAGAAGAAAAAGAGGAATGAATTTTCAGGATCCTTTTGCGTCTTTGCTTACTTCAAACCTGTCCTCTATGGCAAGGGTCTGCAAAAGTTATAATCTGAAGAGCCGTTATTTTCTCCAAGTCCAGTTAAATAAAACTCGATTATATTACATGACATGAAAAAAGGCAACGTCTAATATTTTTAAAAAATATATAAAGTATAGGAATTTTGTCATTTTCAAATGAACCACCAAAATATTTCTATTTATAAGTTTGAAATTAAGGAAGAACATAAAACGTTTGCTAAAAGAGGATGGCTGAGTTTTTCTTTGACAGGATGCAAATATGAGGTGAAAATGATGCAGAAAAAGCACAGAAAAATAGATGTAAACAAATATTACTGGTACTGTCCATGACATTTTGTTGTGCAAAAGCTGCTAAAAAGCACCTTTTGTAATACCTATTTTAAAAAAAAAAAAAGAAAAAGAAATAAATAAACAATAGTTTGTTGTTTATCATGTTTTAGCCAAAGACTTTAGGAGCATTACAGAGGCTCAGTAGAGGCAAGTGGAAATAATATGAATTTCTATCTTTGCAATAAACAAACAAATATTGAGTTTTGTTTTTTGAAAATATAACAATAAAGTTCAAACAGTCAAAGATCATAAATAGGATATGCAATTTATGCAAAGATAATGACTCACTAGTTACTATACGTTAAATCTTAATGGGTTGCATCTTCTTCCAACTGTTTCCATCTCATTATTATTAGCATTAACACAATGATCAGCCTTTATAGAAGAGCTTAGGTTTGTATTTGTATTATATTTTTGGTTTTATTTACTTTTTATCTCAATTTCATCTGGACAAAAATAAGACTATTTTTGATGAAAGCTATAACAAAAAAACTGTCATTTTCATCCCTATAAGCTGATGTAACCTTGAGCAGTTTCACAGCCAGCCCAGCCAAGCTGAGGGAACCCTGATGGATTTGGTCACGGACGTCGTCACATGTGAACACACTGAGCTCGTTCCCGAAGATCTTCACAGAAACCCGACACCTCGGCCTTTCCTCGTCTGCTTTCCTTCTTCCAAACAACTGCAAACACATAAAAAAGACAAAAACATAAACGCATCAAAAACATGCAGAAATTTTATAAATCTCTTAGTTAGACATGTTCAATACTTTTGTTGGACGTAAATTTGGAACATGAATCTGATCTGCTTGGTGGCCAATGTAAGACATAAATTTACAACCCCACAAAATGTTCAGTCATATCAAGTTATACAACTTACACTTATTGTTTAATGTTGTTAGTGTGCAAGTTGATGCACAAATGTAAATCTATGTCATGTATATAAGTGTCAGATTCTAGCAACACCAAGTAACAAATTCTGGTAACAACTGCTGTCTTGACATTTTGGTTTGCTTCAACGCTGAAGAGTTGATTCTGTTCTGTTCGTTCACTGTGAACAGGCTGATATGTTTAGATGGGTTTTATTATTTGGTGTTATGAATCAATATGTGGATTAAGTAAAAATAGGTTTCTGTGTTGGACCAAAAATGTAGTAAGTTTGACTCCAGATGTATCTAGTTTAGAAACAGCGCTAATGCCAAGCGGCAAAATGGTGAAACGGGTTAGAATCTCAATTTGTCGTCTGTCTGCATGGAGTTTGTATGTTCTCACCAGTTACTCCGGGCTCCGCCCACAATCCAAAAAAATCTGTTAGGTTAACTGGTCTTTCTAAATTACTAAGAGAGGAGTTTGTGTGTGTTTAGAGACAGCTCTAATGCTAATGTCAAAATAGCATCAGCGGTTGTTTGACCAGTGTGTGTCCATGCTGCCCTGCAATGAACTGGCAACCTGTCCAGGATGAATCACACCTCTCGCCCAGTGACCACTGGAGATGAGAACCAGTACCCAGGCCGCAACCCGACAAGGATGACTGGGTATAGATGATGGATGGCTGGATGTTTCTTTAGCTCATTGTTAAACTCTTCTCAATTTCTAAATAGAAATACTGAATTAAAACAAATACAGAATGTTTCAAGGGTTTTTTTTTTTTTTTTTGGCAGTGTGTCTATTAAACAAACCGCTGCAGGAATTTTGGCCTCTGGATCTCTGGGCACCGCTGGTTGGTCCAACCCGTCACCTTGGCGGATGAATTAACTCCAGACTCTAACAGGGGTTCTAACAGGGTTCCTTCCACCATGTTTCTGCTGGATTGAGGTCAGGACGTTGGTCTTTGACTTGGCCATTCCACAACATTAACTTTATTCTTCTCCGGCCATTCTTAGGTTGAATGACTGGTAATGCTTAGGGTCATTGTTTTGCTGCCTGACCCATTTTCTCTCGAGATGAACGTCAGACAGATGTCCTGACGGTTTCTCTTTAGCATTCGCTGGCTGGCATGATGCAAAATCTATCGTTGCTTTCCAACCATGACCATCCTGCTGCAGAACAGCCTGTGACACTGACACCACAATATTTACACTACGTGATTAGGAGAATGGAGATATTTTTATTATTTTTTAAGGACAACTCTGTTATTTTAACAAAAATATATATATCTGTTGTTTTCATCTGTTCTCAAAGCAGCAACGTCTCATGCAACCCCTCATCCACACAAATCTTGTTAATGTTTTACAAAGAGTGGAGGGAATGTGTGATAAAACTCTTAAGGCAGATTGAGGATGGTGCACTGCTGTGGGTATGGCTGTAAGACGTTTTGTTGTTTTTCTTTTTTTGTTTCAGCCACATTGGAGGTTTTTCATGAACGGCCTGTTTAAAGGCGCTTTGCACAGCTGGTTGCCAAGGGATATTAAAGGATTTCTCAAAGAATCAAAGATATGAAAGAATCAAAGCGGGATTTCAGACATGTTTTTGATTAGGGAGTAACATTATAACATGATGTAAAGCTAAAACAAGTACATTTTACATAATACTGGCCCTTTAAGGTCAAACCCAATCGGATCCAAACTTTTTAGTAGGCCTCTAAAAAGCATTATTTACTTTTTTACTTTACGTTTCTGAGGTTTTTGTCAGACATTTTCTTCATGATTTTTTTTATTTTATTTTATTAGTCAACAGTGCTTTCCAGTCTCTTTCATTTATTATCAATACTGAGTTCTGAACATTGACCTTAACTGTGACGAGGGAGGATTGTAATGCTTTAGATGTTCCGGTTCTTTTGTTTTCTCTGGATGAATCCATGATGTTTAATTTTGGAAGGTCGACCTCTCCATAGGAAGTTCTTCACTGTTCCATGTTTTCTCCATTCATAGATAATAGATCACACTTCATTTGCCGGAGTCCCGAAATCTTATCAATGCCTTTTAACCTTTTCCAGATTGACAGATGTTGATGACTTTGTTTCTGTTCTGTTTTAGAATTTCTTTACACTGGGCCCTGATCTCCTAGCCTACTTTATGTTGTCAGACGGGTTCTATCTGAGTGATTTATTTGCTCTGAAGGTCTGGCACTAGTCAGGCCTGGATGTACCCTTTGAGACTGGACCAAAAACTTTTTTGTATTTTTTTTTTTATTACATTTACTTTATAATATAACATCAAAAACAATTATTTTTCCACATAGATTCAGGTCGGTTTTGATAGCGTTTTCCATTTCTAAATGAAATCATCACAAAACACAAGTTGTCGTTGTTAGATGTTATAAGTAGTTGAATAGTTTGGGACACCAAGTGGATCTGTTGCTGTAGGGATTCGGTGCTGCTTTAAAAGCCTCCTTGGCTCCCTGCAGAGTCTGCTATCTAAACGTCAGAACTTATCAGCTTTGTTTCCTACCACGGCCCTGGCCTGGCTCAGATAACCATCGGTGTCGGACAAACACGTTTCTTTCTCTCTTCTGTTTCCGTCGTCTGCTCTTCTTCTCCTCCTTCTGGTCTCTTGTTTTTCACTTTTAGCAGTTGGCTCCGTCTTCTGATCAAAAGCGCTCCTCAGAAGTGGCTCAAAGTTCTCCATATGTACGTCCACCTGAAGGAAGAAGAAAACGTGGCTCACTCAACATCACGTTTACTTTATCGCTAAGGATTTTTAATAATCTGCTGCTTGTGAAACTCGCCTCCAGAAGGTTGTGAGCTCTGCCATGCAGATATATCGTCAGGTTGGCCGAGATCGATCTGGGCAGAAAGGACTTCGGAGAGAAAATCAGGGATGTTTCTAGATTCTTTATCCCAAAGCCTGAAATGGAGAAGAAACAGGCATTACACTATTAATGGAACATGCTAATTTTTAAGACTTTTTTTTTTCTAAACCATTTTTTTAGCATCACAACATATACAAATCATGACAATGCTAAGAGTAAGAATTCAGGACTGGCTTTTCACTTTATTTAAAGCAGGAAAGTCATTTTTAAACATTATTTTCTGATTAAGAGCTCTTCATTAAAAGGAAAAGTCTATTCCTATACACTGAGAAATCTGACAAATCCTAAATGGTTTAAACAGAAAAGTTAACAGAAACCTTGCAATATGGATGGGAGGTCCTGCGAAATATAGAAAAGAATAGAGTAAGCACTCTTACTTCTGCAAAAATTCTTCTACACAGGAAAAGTGGGCTGGTTTGTGAAACTTAGTGAGCCCAGATTTTTCTCTTATTTACCAAAAATCTTGTCAAAACACTTTCCACCCCTTTAATTTGAAACAACTGCACCTCTGCATGACCTGAAAGTTCATTGAGAATATCCGCTTCAATGGAAGGAGCAATCCAAGGCTGAGGGAAAAGGACGAAACACATTTCATGTTGTGTAGAGGCACAGATGGGTCCAGCCTAGTCAGTATCATGTTGGTTGTAGCAAAACATTCCTCTGTTTGGAAAATGTGTTATTTCACCAAACCTTTTACTTTTGTGCCTCACATGTCAGTATCATTTGCTGATGTTCATGGATAGTATATGAAGAATTTCTCTCTATAACAAGGTTTTATAATGAACTCACAATATGTGGAAAGTGAGACTTTAAACTACTTCCGTTCACTACAGCAACGTTTTACAAAACTTCTCCATGGGACAAGAGTTAGGCTGCATAATATATTACGACCATATCATCATCATGTTCATGTGTGCAATATTTACATCGCAATGATTGTTGACTAATATGTATATCCCCAGGTATTATGAGCCAGGATTCTACATGCTAATATAGCATTTAGCTAACGGGACAGAGGCTGTGACATTGCCCAAAATGCTGAAGGTCACTGATGGTAGGGTTAACCTAACCCTAACTCTCACTGCAACATTTACCAGTTCAGATTTTTGATGAAAAATTGGAGAAAATGAAGAGCTGAACTTTAATAGTCAGAACTGGACCCGAATTTACAATGTCTGCTTGGATACTGAAAGACTTTTGTCTATTTTCTTTTTCTGTTGTAATTGTTTTTTAAGTAGGTTTGTTATGGAGAGCTTTTAATTCTCTGGGTCGGTTGCTGGTCTGTTGGGTCTCCAATCTCCTGCTTCAGACTTTACTATCACTACTTTAGCGACGGCCAGTGCGTCACCGAGATCTGACGTTTTTGTACCGTTATCTCTCTTTTGCAACTCTTCTGTGTTTTTCTTAACGTCACACTTGGAAAAGAGTTACAAGCCAAACACAAGCAACCAAAATGGACCGTAGTAAAAACAATGATGCTAAGATTAGCATCCACAATAAGTATGCTCTCCCTCCTTTTACCTGAAACAAAAGTGTGATCTGAATAGGAGGAATATTTCCAAAACTCTGCCTCAAAATCTCTGCTTATAATGTCATCAGGCAGAAGCTGAATTAGTGTCTGCTTCACAGGGTCCTCACTCCGCAGGATATTAGTGAGATGACTCCACACAAAGGACCCCACTGGAAGGGCAAAAGAAGAAAAGGAACTTATTTACAATAAAATATAATGCAAAAAGTTCCAAGGAGATTGTCTTGCCTGTACAGTCCTACTAAAAACTAATCTGAATAAATTCTCAACTTAAAACAAGTATTCAGGATATATTTAAAGTCAACATTAAACTCCTGATTGTTATTTAGACTTGTGCTACAAATTCTGGGCGTCCTGTCCAAGCACAGATCGGACCTTGGCTGGAGGTCTCGTTCTTCAGTGTTGTCTTCACCACTTCAAACACTTCCTGGTCGGGGCAGAGCATGAGCTGCTGGTATGCAGCGATCCTGACCTCAGGATCCTCCCGGGAACATCTGTACAGCTGCAACAGCACCGACCGCTGAGAGAAGGAAACCGCTGTCAGTAACTGATTACGATCTGGCCACTTCACCTCAACCCAGCGCGCATAGCAAATCAATTATCACTACATTTAAACATGCCTTAATGGGGAATGCTTTCATTGGGTTCTAACTTAGACTATTAAGCCATTGAATACATAATTAATCTAACTGGGGCAAAAACTAAATTTTAAAGTGTTTGCTAGTTTTTACACCTTGGTTCTGACTCGACTATGGTTTTAGACAGTGGTGGACAAAGTACTCAACGCTAGTACTTCAGTAAAAAAAATATATATATATATATACAGTACATATATATATATATATATATATGTATATACACACACAAAAAAACACATCTGGAAATTTCAGAGTTTGAACATCAAAAGTTTTATAGAAAAGAATAAAATTTTGAGATTAATCTCAGAAATTTTATAGAAGGAAATTTCTGTATTTTACAAGTCAAAACTGTTCAAATTTTGAAAGTAAGAAATGTCCTAGTTTTTCTAGAAAATTTCAGAAATTAATCAAAAACTTTGAGTTTGTGGCAGAAATGTACTTTTCTTTTCTAGTAGCCCTGATATGTTGCTGTATTTTTGAAATATAGTGGCGTTGAAGTCATAAGTTCCCCAAGAAAATAAATGCTCACATAAAGAAAAGATACTCAAAAAATACTGAAGTAAATGTACTTCATTACTGTCCACCACTGGTTTTAAGAATCAACTCACGTCAGCTGAGCATGGAAAGCGTCTGAAAGCTTTGACTGCAGCCACTTTGAGCTCCAGCTCAGTTTGGTGGCCCAGCAGGCAGTGACTCAACAGAGGAATAAAGGACGCTGCATTCACACCACTGTTTCCAATGGACTTCAATGCATAAATAAGCTGGAAGACACACAATTATATCTGCAAATGAGCAGCCAAATATTTCACAATCCATTTCAAAGACATGGTTTGTGCATTAAAGAGCACTGACTTCAGCTTGAAGACGTCGTACCTCATCTCTGATTTGATGAGGTTCCTTTTCCCCACACCCTGCATTCAGGGTTTCCTGAATTGTCTGCATGAAAATCTCAACCTGAGGTGTTTCACTGCAGGAAGCTTGAAACCTTTGGCACATCTGATAGATGAGAGATGATCCAGCCAGCATTGCTTTAGCCCGTAGCTCTTTATGTGCCAAAAGACCCTTAAAAAGAATCAATATCTCAGTTTTTAAGTGAAATATTGCATGAATGAACTCAGCAGCTTTGGTGAAAAGGTCCTACGTTGATGGAGCCGATGATCTGAGGTGATGGGTGCGGAATGAGGGCTAAGGTGGTCAGAAAAGAGTTAACCTGCCCTTCCTCCAGTTCATTATTCAGCACCAGCTCAGTCAGCAGCAGAATGCAGTTTTCAGATCCACATGCTGGTAATGCCTCCAGTAGTGGTTGCCTGTAAACAATAGCTAACATCAGTATCCATCTGTATGACCTTTAACCTGTGAGGTAAGAAAATCTGCTTTGAACCAGTGAACTTCAAACAGTAGCTGCGTTCCCATTAACCAGAAAATTGCGCAAATTGAAATCACAATAATATATTAAATTATGGCAAACGGCAATTAAAAAAATCACATTGTTCGATAAAACGTTTTTGTGCTAGGAAGAGGTTGTTTTTCGGTCATACCAAAGTAGATGTGTTTCACAGAACTGCAATGGAAACACTTTTTTCTTTTTTTTTGCATCACAGGAATCACGTGATCAACAGCCAGATGTTACTACTGGCAGAAACGACAAAGAAGACGACAGGAAGTAGATGGAGGATGATAGTTTGTTTTTTTCTGGCTCCACCAGAGCTCACAGCGTCACACATTTCATAAAATGTTGTGTGTCATTGGAACGTGTTGAATCCATAACTCTTCTGTAAAATCGGCGACTACAATTTTTCCAAAATGCCAGATATGTAGCCACTACCAAACATAAGGGGGTACATACAAATATAAGTGATCCTGAATTATAAATATTGTTTACATCCGTCGCTGACATTATACTTAATAATGTTTTACAGGAACAAACTTATTCACATGTGTTTGTTATTTCATTTCTTATTTAATGGATTTTTGCAATTGTAAAGTTTTGCTTTTTCCAATTAGCAGAAGATAGACAAAGATTTGTGCACATTTGTAATGCGCACAGCTAATACTGTTAATTATTTTTTTCAAGGACAAAAACACAGAAATTAATAAGTTATGAAACCTATCATATGCCTGAGTAGATTGTTCTGCTGCTTTCCATTCGCTCAGAAAGTCTCAAGTTGTTCTGGTATTTGTAATGACACCAGAACAACTTGATTATGTTTCACCTGAGTTTCCCATGACCAGCTTTACTGGATGTGAGATCACAGTTCATAAGATATATGAGTTGATACAATAAACACGTCACAATTTGACACTCTATTTTATATGCCATTAGTTTGGACTGAACTAGCTGATATTTATTTGCACTGACAAGATGGCTTCCTAATCACTGGTAGATTTCAGCTGATGTCTNTCATTTTTGACACTGGAATGATTCTAAACTAAAGCGCCGATCAGGATACATGAAGATAGCCGTTATGGACCAACTGACCAGTCATTTCTGCACTTGAAAGAAGATTCTTGCCAAAGTGTTTTGAGTTGAGGAAGAGTCATGTCTTTGAGCTGGAACACCAGCTCCAGGAAGTCCTGGGAAATCTAGAAGAAGATCAGACACATTGTTAAATTTATGTTGTTTCCATCACTTGATTGATGTTACTTTATATTTAAGCATTTGTTCCAAAACCATAAAACATCCCTTATGAATATACAGTCTGAAAAAGCGTCAGACTGAGTATGATTACCTTCCCAGGAGACTCTGGGGCCCCAAGGGGGAACCATGACACACAAATGCAAACATGCACTCAGTGATCTGGCAGAGTGTTAGCAATGTTGCTTTATTCACCTTCACTGCTAAATAAAAACAATGTGGAGCAGAAGAAATGAAGGTGGATGAAAACAGACTGTAGGTTACCAGCTGTGGATCCGAGGCAACGCTGCATAGCAACGCGACGGTCCGACCAACTTCCTGGAGACTTGTCGGCCTCGAAGGGCCTTCATCCTCAAACTGCAGGTCAGTGAACACACCAGGACTCAGGGACTCTGATGGAGCAGAGGAATATGTGGATCTGACTGCATGTCTGTCAGGAAGTACGGCTACTAAGGCAGGTTGTCCAAAGTGCGGCTCAGGGGCTATTTGTGGCACTTGGACTGATTTTGTGTGGCCCCCAGCTGCAGTTAATGAACCATACATATTTGGCCTCATTCAGTACAGGTGGTTGATGAAGATGGAGACTTTTCATTTTGAATCAGGGTAAAAATTATTACCGACATATTTTTTTTTACAATGGAGAATGTTGAAGGGGCAGTGTTATGTGCTTTCCAGGTGCATCGTGCCAATTTATAGGACAATTAAGTAATGTTAAGTAATACAATCAAATATATATCAAACATGACTTATAAGAAATTTTTTCATTTAATGGCTACAAGTTGGACCTTTGTCTCTTTAGAAAAGAGACAGAGTTCTCTTTTTCATCTGCTCTTTCTGAAACTCTGCCTTCAGGAAGTCATTACAACATCTCTCCTCTGTCTAAGGAGTGGAAGTAGAATCATCATGCTGACCTGCTCCAGTAGACACTCCCAGCTGGGTTTTGAGCAGGAGCAACGTGGACACAGTCTTTGTCTTTACAGGCCCCAACGGCGTCAAGGAAGCTGCCAATGATACAACCTCAGTACAGTTAACTTCTTCCACCATCGACTGGCCAGGCCGCTGGACACAGTGTAGCTCCATCCGCACCATCTAGACCAAGGGAATCGCATGACATATTCTATTGTTAACATCTGAAGTAACACCGAATCTTATCTTTGGAGTTGTCATAAAGTTAAGTGTTTTTATACATCCTGATCCCAAACGGCAAAAATAAAATTACTTGTTGAAATTAGTTTAGTACGACAATAGATGGAAAAAAAGGAAGAAATTTTCCACGAAAAAAATCTCGAAGATGTTTTTACCAAAAGTTTTAGAAATTGAACATTTTTAACTTTTGAAAATCAGAAGCTTCTGCATTTCTTTCTTATAAATTTCCGAGACTACCGTAATCTCAAAATTTTAACTTTTTACACTCAAAAATTACCAAATTCTTTTCAAGAAAACTTCTGAGATTAATCTTAAACTCTGAGTTTTTTCTAGCAAAATTTCGACTTTTCAAACTCAGAAATTTCCACATTGTTTCCAGATTCCTTTTTTGTCTATCTAATACACCCTAATACACTGCCATGCTTTCGGACAGAGGAACTCCTCACCGTGTCTTCGGTCAGAGTGACTGAATGAGGCCACAGGTGGTCCAGCCTGGACTGCTGGCACTGCCTCAGATCTCTGCTCTTCAGCAGTGTTGCTCCTCGCCTCTCGTATCTGCTGGTGCATGTTCCATGAACATCAGTCTGAGGAAAAACATCGGTGCAAGTCCTTTAAATGAACAGCGCAATAGAAGTGATTTTATTAATATAGATGAAAAAGGACCAGTTCCACTGGCAGATCAATTCACGAAAGGCATTCTTCCCATTTCATAAGTGAAACAATCTGCCAGTGGAGCTAGAACCTTTTCATCAATATTAAGGCGTTATTGACTTGAGACAAGCTTCTATATCTTGCCAAAAAGTTACTTGTAGGTAACTTTCAAGTGTAATAAGATGTTTGTACTGGAAACTAGACAAACATATGTTAGTAGTTTGCATTTTAGGGTCACAGAAATAGATATTTGTCAAATGCCAGGGAACTGTGGCGAAGTTTGCAAAACGTGAATCAGTTCAGACTCATGTCGTCTCCGTCCGCTCACCTCTGTCTCCTCTCTGAATTTGGCGACCATGGGGGAGGTCTGGAGCATGCTCAGTAGAGCCCGTTTAATGTTGAGAGCCCACACCTGCTCCCCCTCCTGGAGGCAGAGGGCTGTGACCTTTCCCCCCTGGAGGGAGAACTTGAGGCGCGTTCTCTCCAGTGACTCCCTGGGAAACAAAAACACCAGATGAGCCCATCTTCCTCCTCCTCATCCTCATCCTCCTCCCAAGACAAGAGAACAAATAGAAGAGGCACATCTGAACCAAGTATCCCTATAATAGGAATCGCAGCGGAAGCATTCCAAGGGGGTATAAGGTTGCAGCAAACAGAGCGCAGACACAACTATGAGTTAAAATAATAATAATAATAATTTAAAAAAATCTTTATAGGGTTTTACCTCAAAGTTTTTAGATGCAGGACAGAGTGTTCCCTCTGAGGGGACAGACGCTTTATCTGGGAATTTCTTATCTGTTGGACAGGCAGACATTTGAAACCACAACACAACATGCTTTTAGATAGCCGGCTCAGAGCGGCTTTGAGCGAGAGCCAACCTGCATGGTTAGGTGGCAGTCGGAGACCACCTCAATGTCCACCACGCAGTCCAGGACCAGGCCGCTCCGGCCTCCGCCCGAGCCATGGAGGGTGGTGCTGATGGCCGCGCTGTACCTGTAGGTGTATCTCACACCTTTCTGAGCGGAGAAGTCAGCACTCCGAGACCCTAGGGGTGTAGAATTAAAACGAAAAATGTAAAAAATCTTTCAGCAAATGGCCTTCCTTAGAGTCTCTATGCTCCACTTAACGATTAATCGATCACTAAATTAGTTGACTATTATTTCAATTATCAATTAATCCCATATTTTAGCTCTATTTGCATGCAACAATTTTAAACAGCTTTATTCTGTGCAAGAAACAAATATCTCACCCGGACAACTTGTGTCACAGATGATTGGCTCCTCCAGAAGACAATCACCTACTAAACAAAAGGTCCAGCAGAAAAACAAAAACAACAACTCAACTTTAAGGTAAGCAGTAGTTATGATAATAAACGCTCTCATGTCTCATGTCATGATCTCAAATTTCTCCACAAACATTAACATGAAATAAAAAAATCTCAACTCTTACCATGAAGAAGTAGAAAAATCAAAATAACACGTGGATGAGCAAGCAGCAGCACGGACACGGCCATAGCAACCCAGAGTCAGCGCAAGTCCGGCAGCCTCGGCAACCCCGACATGTACATGAGGGATGAAAGCCAAGCTCTGTTCGCTTAACTCAATGACCGGGCTTGTATGTGTGGACTTCCACTGTGACCCATCCTGCTCACAGCGGCCAATCAGGACGCAGATCCCGAGGTAAAAGCTACAAACACTCAACAGGCCAATCACTGGCGAGGCCTCGAGACTCAAAACACATGAAGATGTGTGGCCAAATTGGACATATGAGGCACATATGTAGAGAAAATGTAGGTTTAGTATATGGAACACACATCTGCTTGTAAAAGTACTAGTATTCATTGACTTTTCCACATTTTGACATGCTACAACCACAGAACTTTAATGAATTTTATTAGGATTTTATGTGAAAATGGTGGATAATTGGGGAGAGGAAGGAAAATTAGACATTTCGAAATGTGTTGCAAGCATTTACTCCACTTTACACAGAATTACTAAATAAATTCCTGTCTAACCAATTGCTTTCGAGTTTCAGAGTTAGCAAATAGATTCTACCTGTGTGGAACTACACGCAGTAAATCCAGCTCTTCTGTTTCTGACCTCACAGGTTGTGTTAGAGAAAATTGAAGAACAAACAGCATGTAGTCCAAACAACACAGCAGATTGGAGGACGATGCAGAGAAGTTTAAATCAGAAATAAATAACATCCCATAAATCTCTGCTACATCAATCCTGATGGAAAACCTGACGAAAGCGTGACCCGAATCCTGTTTTTTGTTGATAGAAATGGACAAAAAAATTATTTTCTTGGCAAGGAAAATAGAAAACAGTCGGCCTCAAAAATATCTATTTATTTGAGATTTTTTTAACAAGGCAAAACCTTGTTTGTGTTTTGATCTACAGTAATTTGCACATCCATTTCCTACGGAGAATAAGGTAGGTTATAAATACCTTATTCTTTTAATCAATGTATTGAACTCTAAGTCTGTTTTTGGAAAAAAAAATCATAATTAAAGTTGTTTGGTTATTTTTTTAGTTTTCAAAACTCATGTTTTTTGGCCTCCGATCACTTTTGACTTGACAATTTTGACCCATTGCCACAAAAACTTTGTACCCCCTGCTGTACATCCACTGTGGGACAGATGATCTCACATTTGACTGGACCAGGGCAGGTTACCGGGTAACCAGCTCTTAAAGTGATCATTTCAAAACCTCCAAGTTTTCCCAGCTTATCGTTTCTTTGGTCTGACTTCCTATTGAGATGCAAGGTAAAGTGTGGGAATGTCCTGCTGTATGGTGCATAAAGCAATTAAGCTCTGCCCCTCCCCCACGGGTTGCTGCACACTCCAAGCCAGATACAGTTAATTTTCAACCGATAAGGTGAGAAGCAGTATTTAGCTTCTACGCACCACAACTCAAGAACAAACTTCTAGAAAACTGCAAAACAGCTGAAACCCTGGTTCCATTAAGAACCTGTTCAGAGTTGCTTTCTACTGCTTTTCACTGACCAACATATTTCATGTGTATTGATGATTTTGATGATTGCAGTCATCAAAATGTAATGTTTCTTACTGGTTCCTAAATTGGTATTATGTGCTTTTGACTTTTTATTTTTGTGTTTTTATGGTGCAATGCACTTTGAACAGCCTTGTTACTGAAATGTGCGATGCAAATAAACCTGATGGGCTTGACTGGCTGAATTATTTAAAAATTCATTCATTTTTTTAAGGTTTTGATTCAACCGAGGATGTAGATCGCTTGAAAGATAACACAATATAATTTTTTTTGAAAAATAACATTTATTTAAGATTTTTATTTACATTTTGTAAAAAAAATAAAAATACAGCATGTCAAAAATTATTGAATTGCTTCTTAATAACCAGTGGACTAATCTTTATACATGTTGCAGCAAAACACTCCTTTTTTGGGTGATTTATCTTGGCTGAATTAGGCTGAAGTTGAAAGAGCTACTTGTCATCACCCTAATCTTTCGCTTTCACCACATATTCTCTATCAGTTTTAGGATTTCAAAATGGCAATATTACTTCCAGCCAGAAGAAACATATTGGTAATATAAAAAGATCACTTTGAACCTGATTCTGCAAGGGGTGTGAATATTTTTTATTTTTGAGCTGAATCCAGGTTAAGATTTTCCATTGCTTTTAAGAGACACAAAACCACCTGGTTTCAATCACTACTGGCTGCGATAAACACAAACCTCTCTGAAAAGTAATAGTCATTCATTTTGCATGAATATTTCATAAAACTGTGATATTTTACTCAAAGTTTCCACATCATTAGTCTCTCATTCCAACCCAGGGTGACATTTGACACTGAAATCGCACACTCAGCTTTCTGTGATGACAAAACAAGCCCAATCATCAACCCCCCACCACCGTGCTTAACAGTTGGTGCCTTTTCTGCTGTGTTTTCCAAGGACATTTCATAATGTCAAACATATTATTGTTTATTTGAAGTTTCATCTTCTTCCTTTTGAACAATGACTTTCGTTTTTTTTAAATCATAACTGTAATGTTTGTCTGGATGTGAGGAGGATCTATGCTCACCTAATAAAAAAGCAGCATCACTTGTGGAGGCTCGAAGACAAACCTGTTACAATGTTGTAGATATAAACTAAGATGGGAGGAATGAGTCTATATTGTGTTTCAAAAACCTAATTAAAAAAAAGAAAAGAAACTTGTCAGAAACAGTGATGAGATTTGGATTGATCTACTCCCGGCCAATCAGCCACGTCCTCTAAGACTGGATGTGGAGAGAGAGAGAGAGAGAGAGAGAGAGAGAGAGACAGAGAGAGAGAGAGATAGAGAGAGAGAGAGAGACTAAATTACCCAACAGGCTTCAACCCAGCCTCCTTTCCCCATCATTAAGCTCCCAGAGTGCCACCCACTTTCCACGATCCACCCGCCAGCAGCGTGGTCCACGCCCGTAATGTGCGTACTGGTTCACGTCACCCTCTCGTGCGACGGAAAAACAACAACCTTTTTTTCACAACTGAGAACCGTCAACATACTATTCTTCGCCCCCTGCATTTTACATTCTGTCAAATCTAACATTAATTATGTGGAACAAAATGTTTTTATGGCGTTAGTTTTAATGAAGTGATGACGTGACAAACAACTGCATTACAAATAGTCCCCACGTTTTTTTTATTTATTTATTTTTTAAAATATAAATAATTTGAACACGACAATTATGGAGACGTTAGAATAAATACGGATATATATTAATAGCATTTTAACATTTAATTGAAGATGAAAAAGTTTTCACCGACTTCCCGTGAACGCGCCGTTAGTCCGGACTGGAGGGGGGGGGGGGCGTGGGCGTGGG
Organism: Alfaro cultratus; assembly: GCA_903066825.1. Classification (NCBI taxonomy): domain Eukaryota; kingdom Metazoa; phylum Chordata; class Actinopteri; order Cyprinodontiformes; family Poeciliidae; genus Alfaro; species Alfaro cultratus. Next base: position 64,964 of record CAEFZX010029267.1, read on the forward strand.
TTGACCGGCTTTCGCTGAGGCTCAGACACAATGAACCGTCAGACGGAGAGGGGCACGCGCGTTGGGCCCGGGGCACTAGCATGATTTCAGAACATTAATATTTTTAGTCGTGCCTTGATATTGTTTTTTTAAACTTCCTCTCAAACTGCTGACGCGCCGTCTGACCGCATCAACTCTCGGCTGGAAGCAGGTTGGACGTCGAGTTTGAGGAGAACGAGGTCGGGATCAGACCAACGTCACAGTTTGCCCCTCCTAGCGAGACTTTTCGTTCTTTTCCCCTCCGGACACACATACACTAAAAAAACCGAAACCAAACAAGATATAAAATGTCGCTGCCTGCTTCGTCTGATTACTTCGCCGCGGAGTGTCTCGTCTCGATCTCCAGCGGTCCCGTCCTGCACAGACCCACTCCGGTGGCCCCAGCCAGCCAGCCCGCCCCGGTGGGCCTTCACCCCGGGGAGCCCGACGGGTCGAGCGAGGACAGGGAAGTTCGAGAGACGCTGAGGCTGGAGGGAACCAACATGATGACGGTGGCCGGGATCCTCACCGACCTGCACAGCAAGTTCCGCCCGATGTCGGCCTACTCGGAGAGCAGTAACTCCTCGTGCGGCGGGGAGAGCGGGTACACCACGTTGTCCGACCCCACCACCCCGACCATGACCCCCTCCGCAACGCCCGTCCCCGGACAGCAGCAGCAGCAGCATCTCCAGCCGCAGCAGCACCTCCGAGGGGCCGGGGGAGTCGGGCTTCCGCGGTCCCCCGTCAAGCGACATCAGTGCACTTTTGACGGATGCGACAGAGTTTACGGGAAATCATCGCACCTGAAGGCTCACATCCGGACACACACAGGTACAACGACAGCCGCTTGATTACATCAGCACTTTACAGGACGCGTTAGCTAGCTTTATCCAGCCACACCGTGGCCCCGGCGCCCTGCTTTTGTTCTCTCCCACCTTAATTACACCGTAGGAAATGCTTCGTGTGCCTAACTTTTATTAGCGTGGCTGTTTTTATTTATTATTTCATCCTCGTTGGGTTTGTTCGATAAACGTGGCCCCACAAAGAAGTGGAGAGAAAAAAAAACCGAACTCCCCTCGGTGACAAAGAAGTAAACTAACAAAAGAACAGGGCTGGACGTTAAAAACTGTGACGAAAGTTTTCCTCCCCGCTGGATTTGCATATGAAATGAACGTAAGACGAAACCTTAACGTCGGGGACACGGAGTTCAGAAGCAGACACGTTTCTGGCAGCAAGTGCAGGATGGGGGCGACTCTTCCTCTTACCATCCTCTCTCTCTCTCTCTCTCTCTATCACGCCTCTATAATTCTGAATTATTCATACAAGTTTAGTTAGAACAGCCGCAGGAGGTCCCGTCTGGATATGGAAACGTCATTTCCCCCTGTAATCTATTAATTTGAACAATTCGGCATTAAAATAGAGCTCAAGTGGTAGAAACAGGACCATGGGTGAGCCTCTTCTTGCCTCTGTCCCCCCTGCACCTCCCACATAACCAAACAAACAAACTAAAACAACAACTTTATTCTACAACTCGTGGCATCATTTAATGACAAAAGATAGAAAAAATGTTGGAATAATGCCAAAATCTTGTGTGGGTTCAACATTAAGTGAGTTACAGTTTTCTGAAACTGAGGTCAGTTGTGTGTCTCCATTTTACCTTGAAACGTGTGAAAAGTTATGCAGCAAAACCACAAAAAGTTCTTAATGGGACAAAAAAATAGCGAGGGCTGGTGGGGGTTAACCACAGTGGATGATCTAACCTTTGCATTGGTTAGAATAAATGACGGTTAACCAACTTGACCTTTGACTTGACCTTTTTAGTCAATCAAAACTGACACATTAATTGCTGTAGAATCACACATTACTTACTTTTACAAGTACAACTTTGAAACTGAAATGCAAACTCTATTTCTTTGGTAAAACCAGATTTTGTCAGACTATGGAAGCATGTGGTCTTGTATCAAATTAAAGGAGTCTTCTTTAATTGCTTACAGAAATAGTATTTTACAGACTGGTTTATTATTAAAAACAGAAGAAAATACTCCCCTCCCAGAGTGGAAATGACTACTTTTTGCTGCATAAAACAAATTTTTTGAAAGTCGGACTTCACTACACATGTACTATACACATGTAATTAGCTTATGCTATCTGGGACAGCGGATCAAATGGAAACATTTATGTTTGAGCTGTACATTATCCATTTTTTAATGAAATTTAATATTAATATTATTATACATATATTATACATATGTTTTTACAGGAAAAAATGCATTAAATATTTACAGATTAGCTATTTTTATGTTTTCAGAAATAGAATAAAGTTGTAATAGACAAAGAATCTCATCCGACTCCTGAAACACTTTAGCACTAATTTAGCACTAAGACAAAAGCTATGAATCGCTAACTTCCTGTCCATCAGTGATGTACGGCCATGTTTCTGTGCAACACTGAGCCTTAACACCTTTTTTTCCTGAGTGCCACCCCTTAGTCTGTGCCTCCCTGGGCAATGAGCCACCTATTACTTTCCAGCTTAAATAATCTCTATGCAAAAATCCAAGCTAAGCTATAAAACAGCAACCGAACATGTGGATCAGGGGCAGGAAACTTTACGGAGAGAACTCACATTTGGACGTTCTCCAACAACAACGTGGTCAGGCTTTGTGAGCATGGCAGCAGAGAGCGTCAAGACTGATCCTGGGGGCTTTGACTCATGTCTGCAGGAGATTAAAGATGGCAGCGTGCGTAGCAGAGGCTGGCTGTGAGGAGAGAAACCCCACATGGAGGTCGTCTTGTTAAATCTGAGCTTGCTTTCAGAGTGCAGGGAGATTTTCCACTAATTTTCCTCCATACAATACTTTATTGTACAGTCATAAAAATGACATACAGAAAGCTGTATTGTTGCCCTGAGAAGATTAATATATTACGCTCTAAGCCAGATTACTTAATATAAAATGCATTCAATGCTTAGCATCAATGGTATTTACACTGTAAAATAATGTCCCGTTAATGTTGGGATTGTGCACATTATTAGTCATCCATTCAGTCGACACTGCACACATGCACAACTCTTAATTCTTACGTTTTACTTCAGAATTTAGCTTAATAATTTCTCAAATGTTCATACAAATATTTAAAACACTTGAGTTCAGCTAACACTGATTTTCTTTGTCTTAAATTTTGGTAATACTTTTTTCAGCTGGTGAGTCAATGTTAGAATCTCATTTAATGCCACTCTTCCTTTATTTGTAATTGCGTGTGCACCTGGTGAAAAAGGAGATTTAGAGTTCCACGCATTGCAGTCTGTGACAAATAATGCGCCAGTATGTCTACATACTTGCTTTGACATAATTCCTAATCAACATCGTCTTGAGTTTTAATAACTTTATATTTTAACACTCCTACTATTTAAAAGTAGTTCAACCTCTATGTCTGTCTACACAAATGAACCCCCTGGCACCATGTTTAATTCCTAACAGGAAGTCGTATTTGTTCTGAAGCAATCTGATTGGCTTTGAGCTACACTGCCCCCTGTGGGTTTGGCATGTTCAGAGGTGAATTTGTGAGGGCTCCGGTGGATGAAAACTTTTCTGACACATATCCTGTGTGTACAAAATGCTTTTTTTTTTATGATGATGATGTGACGGAGATATTTGTTTTGATGAAGACCCAGCTTCAAACTCAAAGTCCTCATGAACTATGTCCTGATAGATGTTTCCTGTCCAGCACACCTCAGTGAAACGGCAGTAGGTTTCTCAAAGTCTTGCTAGCGATCTAATCATTTGATTAAAGTGTTTTAAAGCTAAGGGACACCTCAAAGTTAAATGACACCCACCCTGAAGGAGTGAAACTTGAGACCACTGCTTTAGCAAGCTGTATGACTGTTAGCGTAGTTTGCATGGTTAGCATTACTTGCTACAAACCTCAGTCTCCGCATTTCCAAATTTCTCCTGTGGCGTTTTAACTCAATGTCTCTAAAGAAGGTCCTGTGGCAGGCAGGTCTCTTTTTTTCACAAAACATCCCAGTAATAGTGAAAATGGCCTACCTTATCCAACACCCCAGTTTTAATGCATTTAAGAAAAGGGCTGAGGTGGGGATAACACGGTTCCCCTTACTACCTCAGTCTTTCTAGGTACGCTGTGGATTGCTGGTCTCCGACCAGGGATTGGGGGTATTTCCGGGGTTCCCTCTACTCGGTTTCTTAGGTGAGGTAAGATGAGGCCACTTGACCCCTGCTGGTACTGAGTGCTATAAGATTTATCCTCTTCTAAATATTTTAGCCTCATCTGAATTCTAGATGACAAATTAGCACAGTCACTCCCCACCCATACAAGTTCACATTATCATAACACAGAAGACAGAAGTCATACAAAAACAGGTTCATATATCATTATGTAACCTGTCTAGGCTACTTTGATGCCAGGACCAAATCTGGATTAATAAAATCACTCATCCAACGAAGAACCCATCCCTATATGTCCTTGTTGTAGGCCAAACTGGCCATGGCAATGGAGGCAACCAGCATATCGTATGCCTGGAATGTTGAGGCAGGACACATGAAGAAAAGGCTTCAAACTGATTTCTTGGTGCATGTGTCATGCATAGTTTTATGACTTAAGATTAAATAAGAATGTATGTAATTGAATGTTAATCTGTGTTGTAACATTGGAGCTAAACCCCCAATGTCTAATGGTTCTTTCTGCCCCGCTGCAGGTGAGAGGCCTTTCCCCTGTACCTGGCCCAAGTGTGAGAAGAAGTTCGCCCGCTCCGACGAGCTCGCCCGCCACACCCGCACCCACACGGGGGAGAAGCGCTTCCTGTGCCCGCTGTGCGACAAGCGCTTCATGCGCAGCGACCACCTGATTAAGCACGCCCGCCGCCACCCCGACTTCCAGCCCTCCTTGCTAGCTCGCTGCAAGGCCACGCCCGCGTCTTCCCACCAAACCGCCCACACCTAGGAGGGCGCTTAGGTGACGTCCGTTTCAAAGTCAACCAGCTACTATCAAATCCACTGGGCCGTACTCCAAAACACACATGCACACACACGCAAGGAAGAGGTGAACATCTAAGAAATCTCCCCATTCCATTCCGCACTTCCCCAATAAATTAACTCTTCGGACCTAGTGCTCTTCCGCTTGCGATTCCTAGTTGCACACGCGTATATAGAAGTTTACAGAACAGCAGATTGGACTGAGCCTTCTGAAAAGTGTTAGAGCTTTACTGCAGGTGGGTAGAAATTATGCAGCGCTGCGTGAAACTGAACATATGCAAGAACAAAAGAGGAAGTGCTTTTAGAGATTCACCATAGAACGGTAGATGGATGGATTTTCTCCAGAACATAATTGGTTCCTCACCACCACCCTGAAATTTAAAGGTACAAAACGCCTGTAAAATTCAGTCATACCAAGAAACATTCCTGAAGCTTGCCTCCAACATAACATTAATACTGATTCCTCCTTTTCTAACCAAAAAAACCCCACAACTCACAGAATACCTCATTGTTTAACGCAGGTTCAAGGCAGCACAATCAGTTTCAGTCCTGATGCTTTCTCTTTAGCTTCAACGAGAGCGGTGGAGTGCATCCTAAGCCATACAGAACTCCGAATCCTAACGTCTCAGATTCAAACACTTTTTTGCAAGTCGCAGGGATTTTTCACATTTTCTTTCATTTCTGTAAAAGAAAAAAAAAGAGAAGAAAAAAAAAAAAGATGATGTTCATACTTCTCATTCAGATTTTCACTGGTTTCTCATGGTTCATCCTTAGGGCTAAGCGTTAAGTTTGTGATATTAGATAGCCGGACAGTGACTAGAAATTTTTTTTATTTTTGCTGTTGCTTTGCTTTTTTTGAGTCCTAGAGATGAACCATTCACGTTTATTCATTATTAGTGACTATATGTGGAATATCTTGTTGATATTTCCATCCAACCGCATCGTTTGGTCGGGAAGCTGAACACACCTCTCTGTAGACAAGCAGTTTGCACACCACTCTGAAGGCTAGAATCATTATCTTCACATAATACGCAGCAGTGTTATGTCTAATATTGATGCAATTGTATATAAGCTTTAAGCTTTTAATGTAGAATAAATGGTAATGCTACTAGCAGCAGAAATGATACATGTAGTCCTTATATTAGGGGTAATATTATGCTAAATAGATTGGCGTTGCCAGTGAGAGTTGGTGTGTGAGTTTTGTTTTCTTTTTTTTTTTTTCTCTTTATATTTTGAAAGGATAGTGATTGAAATTGTAAGTGTGTGCGTGTGTAAAAGTTGGACTTTTTCTTTTACTTTTCTCGGCGGGGAAGAGAATGGATGTGTGTTTAGCTCGGTGCTGCCTTCAGATTAAAAGCATTCGATCCTCTGGGTTTGTCAAACCAGATGGTAGAATGTGTGGAAGTGCGTGGGATCAGGTGTGCCAGATGGATTTTTTTTTTCCCCCTCTCCTTCTTCGTCTTCTTTTTCTTCCAATGCAGATAAACAAGTCATACAGGTCGCACTGGAAGAATAATCTGATTGGAACAGTTGTTTTTTTTGTTGTTGTTTGTTTTGTTTTTTCGTGGAAATCCAAACATGGTTGCTAGGTATTTGGATCATCGGCACTGAAGAAGAGCTGGTGTCAGTAACAAGATGCAAACAAAACATGGCTGCCACAGTTGACCAAACAAAAGCAGCCAACAATTCTGACTGCTACAATGTCAGACCCGATGTGTTAAAAAAAATTATGAAAAATAGGGAAAGTAGCTTTTATTGGCCTAATAAGTTCAGTCTGGTGCTGCTTGCTTTGCTGCTTTGTCATTATGTACAGTTACAGTTTTCATCAATATTCAGTCAAAATTCAGTGGAGAAGAACGAGCATGCAGTTCATTCCTACACTGTTACAGCCAGACATTCACTGATATGTGGAAGAGTATTATGGCTACTGGCACACACACAAAAAAAGGATTCATAAAGTTGGAATTCTGGGATTAAAGTCAGATTTTCATTCATTATTATTATTTCCCAGAGGCCCTAATCCTCTGGGAAATAATAATAATAATCTCCATAGATATCAGTTAGAACTTGTAGGGAAAAACAGGTTTTGTGGGTCCAATACATGTTATTTACCAGCATGAAGTTGCTACTAGTTTACTTTGTGCACTGAGCACATTAATTAGCATATGGTCCACTTTGAGTTACATTAATTTACTTTTTCCGACTCTAAGCACAAATTATCGTAAAACCCACTGCAACTATAAGTGGAGGGATGGGAACTGTAATTCCTGGCTGTTGTATCGGGGAACAAAATGGCGACACAGCAAAAGTAACCCAGAACCATTTTTGTCAAACGAAAACATGTACCAAATAAAACGCTTAAAACTTGTCGCATAAAACCCTCCAAAACATTAGAAAGAAAAGCAAATCATTCAGGAATAAGAAGGAGCCGGGATTACATTTTTAAGTAAAGACTAAAAATGACCAAAGTATTGTAGTAATTATTGAAAAATACAATTATGTCAATGTTATCTGTAACATTCAAAATGCCTTGACTCACCCTTAGCAGGTGAGCACGCGCCCCTTTTTTCATCCTCCATTCGAACAGGTGTTTTACTCCCAGGTACAGTTTTCACTAAAGCCTCAAGAGGGCGACGTAGAGCTGGGAAGAGACAAAAACAAAAAGGAAGCGAACGAAGCTAGACTTGATGTATCCTCCTCCCTGCGAGATGAATTTAACCCACGGGGAAAATGACAAATCTCTCTTCGCTCCGTTCCTTAAAAACAAGCGTTGTTGTTGTTGTTGTTGTTGTTCTTCTTCTTCTTCTTCTTCTTCTTCTCCTGCTCGAGATTTGGCTTTTTTGTGTGAATGGCGCCACCTTTTGGTTGGGTGTTGTATCGTTGCGGTGGAAGCGGCGCAGTTTGGAGCAACAGGTTCACTGCGCCACTTCCTGTTGCATCATAAGTAAAGGGGCTTTTAACTGAAAAATAAAAATTGTAGTCATTCTGAAAAGCGGACTTTGGTACCAGTAACCGGGCCGCGTGTGTTCAGGAGTTTTTGAAGCCAGTCTGTCTCTTGTGTCAGTTTATCCCACATTCCTTTTGTCTCAGCGACCACTTCTATCGGGAGACGTTTGAAAGCCTTAAGCATCGTCATGACGACTTATTCACCGTGTTTACAGCTGCATCATCACAAAGGTGGATATTCCATCAGAAACATGCAAGATGTCACTTTTTTTTTTTTTCTTCCCTGAAAGATGCACATGGCTGAAGAGTGGAATGGCTTGCACTGTGACTGAGTCTCTACAAGCACGCACTGTGGAAACTTTGCTAATGTTTATAACAAATGGTTTGTATAAAAAGAGAATAAAACTGCCTTTTCCCCATTTGCTTTAAAAAGCCAGATAAAATGAACCGGGTAGTCGTTGCTTTTATTATTTTTGTTTTTCTTTTTCTTTTTAGTCTAACTTAGTTATCCAGGCCATTTCTTCTTGTGGAATTTCTTTGGTAGATGATTGTTTGTTCCTTGATCCTCTGACTTAATCTCTTCCGATTCAAGATGTCTTCCTCTCTATTTTCCACAAACGGCAGCAGTTCAATGTCGGTTCCGTGTCAGTGGGAGCCCGTTGAAGTAAAAAACAAAGCAACACTGATATTTTTCTACACTTTTTTTTTTTTTTTTCTGAAGGAGGTTTGCTGCTGGCAGTGACCTACGAACACACGGACTGTTTCAAACAAAAGGAACAAACACAATCTACTTCTGTTTTCAGATGTCCTTCTGTCTCTCATGGCAGGACGAGTCACCTGACTCCTATAGCTATAAAATCACAAGAACATACCTCACAGTTTTACTTTGTTTTGCAGCGTCGGTGCAGATTCCCTCCAACCCTTTCTTTCCAGAATTCCCCGCTTGTCATTTTAGCCTCTAGTTTTCCAAAATTTGCTGAAGTCCTTTCAAACGGATAAATCATTCAACTTCCTTTAGGCTTTACTACAGCAGGGGGGGGGTTTCTAATAAAGGGTTTAAGCCAACTGCTGGTTAATGGAGTGACCTGAAAGGGTCAACTAAAGGGTTAATTAGAACACAAAGTCTCAGTTTTGTAGACGACATTATCCAGTTTGGACGAATCTCTTTTTTTATATTATTATTATTTTCTTTTCTGCTTTGAGTTTCAACGATATCTCAACCACACTAATTCAGTTATGCACACTGTACAGGAAGTGGATGTGCTGTATTTTTATGTTTTATGATGGCTAATTTTTCTACAATGTTGGGTTTTTTTAAGCTCTCCTATTAAAGCTTTAGTTAAGATCATTTGGAAGAACTGTGGAATTAAATAGTAGCTGCAAACGGCTGGTTTTTTTTATATTTATATTCTCAGGTGTCTTAAAATTGTAAGCATTGGAGTTTCAAAATTTTCCCGTGCAGCACCGATGTATAAGCATTTTATTACTTTTGTTTTGCTGATTAATTTATTGCATATCAAAGACGCATCATTTATGTGGTTTGTTTTCATAACTCATTTTGTCATATGGGACTGTACTAATAGTACACTGTTTCAATGTTTGTTTTACTATTTCTTTTTTGTTGTTTTTTAAATAAAAAGTCTGACGTTCAGGACTTCTTGTTTGTGTTTCCTTCTGCTTAGGCTGATAAAGACCATTAATGCACTGTATAATAAACACAGGAAACCTGTATGCTGTATGAAATTAAGAAAAAAATGATTTGTTAAATCATTTTCTAATGACTAGATCTTCAATATCAGAAGCCTACATCTTAAAATTTGACTAAAAACCTCTCTAGTTTGCTAAAAATTTTGCTAAAACAAATGCTTAAAATTACCAAAGTTTTGCAGCAATTATATTAAAAAAATTAAGAGAGATGCATCAGTTATTTGTAACATTTACAAAGCTTTGACAAAACCCCTAGTTGCCCCTTTTTCCATTCTATTTTCTCCCCGACAGAAGAGCTGTTTCACTAAAAGGTACAGTTTTCATCTATAAAATATATTATATGTAAGATGTATGTGATATGACCTGCACTGGAAAATCTGAATAAAAAAGTTAAAAAAAAAAAAAAAAAAAAAAGGTACAGTTTTCACTACAGCCTCATAGGGGGCGACGTCGAGCTGAGAAGAGAGACAAAAAGAACCAAAAGAAGCCAGAGTCGATGTATCCTTCTTGTCTTCCCTGAGAGATGAATTATCCCCATTGGAAAAAATGATAAATCTTTCCTCACTGTGTTCCTTAAAAACAAGCGTTGTTATTCTTCTGCTCGAGATCTGGTCTTTAGTGTGTATGGCACCGCCATTTGGATTTCATGGTACATTATAGTCTTTCCATTCCAGTTCTGAAAAGCGCACCTATGTTTCCTGTATCAAATTACCCCGACAGCATGACACTTCCACTACCTTATTTCCCTCCATTAATTTAAAAATACATACATATTAAAATAATTCTACGTATTTTTTACAATACGTTTCTTTTCTAAAATAATAATAATAATAATTTAATTATTTAATTTCACCATTTAAAATGCATATTAGATTATTTAATGAGTCATTTAATGTATTTATTTCATGATACAGATATATTTATTTTTGACCCTTTTGGCCCTCCATACACCTCTCGTTTCCCTGCTACAGTATGGGATCCGGCTCGGGCCTTCTAATGGCCACATAATGATGGTTGACACATGTCTGTGTTGCAGAGGAAGCTGGGCTCACTGGTTGTGGTGGGAACAACGGCAGCAAAGGTTCCACCAAAGAAAAACATGGCGATGACACACGTAGGTTAGAAAAAGTTCAGCACCGTTCAGAAGTGAGGGCACCTTCGTTGTAGCTTCTTGTCACCATTCAGAAAGAACAGAAAATAACCATGAATACTTTATAACTCTGGAGACTCAACGTGGATATGGAGAGAGTTTAGATAGAAGAAAAACCACCGGGGCATCAGCGATGTGACATCAGCCTCTGTGACAAAAACAGGCTGCAACTCCTAGTGCCCTCCGTAAGGGGCGCTGTGCAGCAGCCATTTTCATTATGAGCGGCTTCCAGTAAAACACCTGATTGGATACGAGCTGCTGAAAGAGCAGTTCGTGGTGTTAGTCTGTACCAACAGCGATCTGTGTGCATCATCTGTATTAACTGTGTTTTACTGTTACAGCTGGTGAAAGTCTGCGGTCTGACTGAGCATAACTCAAAACTTTTTATGTTTTTTTTTTTCCCCCTTTCCTCATTGTAACAGTACATACCAATGACTTACTGTTGTGTGTTATTATTACACTTACAATTTTGTTTGTTTTTCGCTTCTTCTTTTTTTCCTCATACTAAAATGTTTAAGATCATCAAACTAATTTTGATACCAGGCAGATAATCCGAGCACGGGCGGTACTAGACGGGGGCCAGCAGGGGGCAGTGCTGCTACGGATCTCATCATTTCTACCAAAGAGATAATAATAAATCAACTTCTTATGATGATTTATGCTGGCACGTAAACTGTAAGTAATTGAATCAATTAATTTTTTTTATCTTTTACTTTAACAATGAATTAAAAATGATGGTGTTGCAGTTTCAGCTTCAGCCATATTGAGACATGATCAAAGTTTTCATTTGCTGGGGAAGTGGTCAGATCAGTAGAAGCTCTGGAGCTACAAGTGGCTCTTTGGCTTAGTTAATATTTTGAATGGCATGTTGTTCTTTGGTGTGTGTGTGTGTGTGTGTGTGTGTGTGTGTGTGTGTGTGTGTGTGTGTGTGTGTGTGTGTGTGTGTGTGTGTGCGCACGCGTGTGTGTGTGTGAGGTCGCTTTGCTTGCACAAAGCTACTGAAGTGTTTAACTGCCAGAGTTTGGAAATGAATTCAGGAGCAGGATCTTGTTTAAAGCAAAACTCATTTAAAACAAGAAAATGTTCTTTTAACAAGACTTTTAAGATTGATTTCTCATTAAAACCAAAATATCTTCTCTTTTAAATTAGAAAGGTTGGAAACAGCAAGATGTCATCTAGAAATAACCAGGTCAGATAAGGAGAGTAATAGCAATATGCCTTCTTAATATGTCAGAGGAGAGTATTTTGATATCCCATTAAAATGAGCAATTTTCTGACTGTAAAGAGATATATTGCAAAAACACAACTGATAACGAGGCAAAACTGTTGTTATAAGTGAAATAATCTGCCAATGGAACAAGTACTTCTTTCCTAATTTAACAAATTATTTACTTAAAACAAGCTCTTGTGTCTCGCTGACATGTTTGTTGTAAGTTAGGTTTGATTTATTTCAAGTGTATTAAGATATTTGCACTAGAAATTAGATTTAAAACACTTGATACGGTTTTTGCAGTGTATAGAACTGCTTTTAACAAGAAATTCGGGAGCAACGAGATGCTGCTCATTAATTTATTTCCAAGTCCCGGCAATTAAATGCTTCTGTACATAAAGATCTGTACATCTGTGACATATTTAGTGAATTAATTGTCTGTTAAAGAAATTCTTTAAGCTTTCAATTAAAAATTTGTTTATTTCATGGTAATTTTTTTTTTATATAATGATGTATTTATTCAGTTAATTTAGTCCCTTTTACCCCTACATACTACTGATTTCCTGAGTAGTAATTTATCTTATCACAACCCAATCGTTTATTTATTTATTTATTTGTTTGTTTGTTTGTTTGTTTGTTTGTTTGTTTGTTTGTTTGTTTGTTTGTTTGTTAAAAGGAAGGTCTGACAACAATGGCACCCCAGGAGCTCCATACAGACAGAGCTGAATCAGTGTGACGTCTGAGTTCAGTCTGTCAGGAAGTTACTGCTTCACACTCAGTTTTTTTTTTTTTTTCACCAGATGTACGGAAAAGAAAAGACGAGTGTGTTTCCACCCGGACTAACTTTGCTGCAGAACGCCGGTAAATCTGAAAACACCAGCCATGCCTTGCTAGGCAGATCTGGGACCTGCTGGGTTTCACCTGCAGATACGTTCAGTGTAAGATGTCCGGATCTTCAGACGGAGCGGAGGCTAACTGGATCCTGCGGCATCCCGCGGTGAGTGACAGGAACCCTGTCCGGGGGGAGGCTGAGCTCTGTCGGACCCTCAGATTGATTGACCAGCGGGGGGTTTCCTGTTTTAGCTCCAGCAGATGAAAGAGCTGCAGGTGGGGGACAGTGAGCAGATCCACGCAGCTTTTCTGGTCTACATGGATCTGACTGAGGGTGAGTTGGACGCCATGTTTGATCACCAGGGTTACCTGTCCCACAGTCTAAAAGTTGCCAATTCATCTGTTCATCCATCCATCCATCCATCCATGTCAATAGATCTACCCTTCCACCCACAAATTTGTTTATCCATCCGACCCTTTGACACATCCTCTTATTTTTCCATCCATCCATAACTTTTGTAGACTCCAAGTTTGCACCTAGTTTTTGTTGGATTACAGAACAAAACAAAAAACAACAGCTCATTTATTAACAAGATAAACAGCCATTAGCAGCACCGATGTCAGATCTGGCCGATCGCTGATTACCGATCTTCCTATTGCAATTTTGGACGATTCCTTTTTTTTTTTTGTCTGAAATGTGGCTAAATATAGCAAGACAGTCACTGAGTTGACAACATTGCTGATTATTGATGTGCAGACATGACCTCGAGGGTCTGTCAGTCAGACCTCTCACACAGCAGAGCAGAAGAGGACAGTGGTTGATTTTTGGTAAGATCGGCTTCACATGTAAATATCGACTGATCGCCCAAAATTAAGGAAATCTGGACCGATTTGTCAGTACACTCATAGTTTTAGACATGCTGAAAAACTCCCTGAAATCTGAGCGTTTTATTTCAGAGACTCTTTGTATCGGCCATATAAATGTCAGCAGGTTGTGCGTTTGTGCTCTGCAGTGCGTCGGTGGAAGGAGGTCTCCTGTGTGAAAATTCCCGACCTGCAGGCAGTTCTGCTGGAGGCCCAGGAGAAGGATGGGGGTCCGGTCCACACCGTCCTGCCGCTGCCAGTTCACCAATCTCTGAGCCACAGAAGGTCCGATCCGCAGCAGAACCGCTCTGCCTCTCCTCACCTCCCTCCTGCCGCTCTGTTAACTCGGCTTCTCCCTCTCTGCTGAGCAGCATCCGCCAGGCGCTGGACCGGGGCTTCCCTCTGCTGCTGTGTGCCGTGGCGTCCGACTCCACCCTGGTCTACCAGAGGATGACCGATGGGTTGGTGACCCCTGAACCCCCTGTTGGGCCCTTTGAGGACGTGGGGCGGCGGCAGCACCGGAAGAGGCGGCAGCGGCAGCAGCGTTGATCCCGCTCTGTGGCAGTGAGCTTCTCCTCTCCTGCTTGTGCAGCTCCACAGGTTGAAACTTCAGAGCAGTGCGGTCTTTGCGTCATCGTGGTGTCGGCATGGATACGAGGGGTGTGAAACGTTCAATAGCGACTTTTCATTTCGTGAAAGGCGTAAATATCCCACATTGTCGTCAGCTTCCTCTTCCTTGGAGTTTCAGCTCCTCAAACTTCCCTTCTTCATGTCTCCAGCTCATGTCAAGGGCTCAGGACAAGCGGGGAAATCCGTTTCAAGTTTCAATTCAAATATTAGTTTTTGTACTGAAATATTGCATATTTTACCAAAGGTAGAATAAATATTATAAAAAGATGACTTCCTGAGGTGACTGAATTTTGGAATAAATTCCCAGGAAACGTAGCAAAGTTTTATTTTTTTTCACCCCATATGAATTTGTTCATTCCTGCCAGACTTCTATTGGAGGACGCTGCAGAGTAGGGCTGAGCAGGGTGTTCACTATGCTGATTGACAGCACTAAGACCCGCCTCCTGGCTCTGATTGGTTACCAGTAGCTTGATTTTATTTTTGTTTTTGGTAGATCTATTTTCTCAACACGCTGTCATGACATGATTACTGTTTCAGCAAATATGTAAAAAAATAATTTTAAATAAAACTTCCATACTGCGGAGAGCCATATGCTGTTTTAGATGGACTCATTCTCTGCCAAGAGCCACCAAAAAAATACCCAAAAATGTCACCATTAATTAATATTAATATCCAATGGTATATTAATATTAATAATTAGCTGAACATTTGATCTTGTGGGTCTGCTGTCTCTCTGCTCATCTCTAGAACAGAACCAGTCGAATTCCTGTAAACACTTTTAATTTTCCTAAAAAAAAAAGTCAAAACAAAGAAACGTAACAATGAGACAGATTTAATACTGGTGACTGACGTACAGGAACAGACGTCCGTGTGCTGCGGCAGCGTCCACCTACTCGTCACACGGAACAGAAACTGAAGCAGGAAACGTGACTAACTCTGGTGCGCCAGTGCACGTGTCGTGTACGTTTCGTGGTGCGAAAGTGTCTCGGTGAGAGGAAGGACCGGGACGGCTACACTTCAACACTTTAACCCTGAGCCTTGTTTGATGTAGATACATCTGGACAGACGGGGGCGCTGTGGGGGAGAACAGGTTCATACTGCGTCTCTGCGGGGGAGGAGACTTGTCACGGGAGAAAATGGCGCAAACGTTAGCACAGGTCCACATGAGTGGATGAATACTGATGGTAGTCGGATACGTTTCAGTTCATGTTTCTGACTCTGATGGCTTCGTTCCGGATGGAGGTCGTCTCTTCAGGATCTGGGCTGGAATCGTGTGCGGAGCCAACCAAGCTCAGGCTGCGGGTAGGGGAAGGAGAAAACGTCCCGGCTTCAAACCGATTCCTCTCCGCCGTGCTCAACCAGAGTTCATTAAAACAAGATGAAGCCCCATGAGACCCAGAGTCCGCCATGTCCTCCATCCAGTCGGATCCAGGACGGTGAGGCTATGTCACGTCCTCTTCCTCTGAGCAGTAGTCCCGACCCTGAACACAACACACACAATCAGAACTCGCGAGCCGCGTTTCCGTATATTTGCGGAATTTGACACTTCAAAAACAAATTTGCTTGATGGATCCATGTGAATTTTCTTATTTCTCTATATTAAAAAAAAGTTTTTAAGTTAGGACAGTGTTTCGCAACCTTTTTTGGACCAGCGCCCCCCCATCCATTATCCAGGTCCCTCACCGCCCCATCATAGAATTTGTAAACGACTTTGCACTGAATATTATTGTATTATTAATATTACAATCACTATTGTTGATGTTTTGATTTTTATGGTTGTTTGTGTATTTATCATAAAAAATAATTTCCCAGAGAACAAAAAAGGCATGTGAACAGAAATTATTTTTACAGGGGTCTACGAAAAATCCAATGGACATTCAGCTTAAAATCGGTCGGCCTAACAGCAGCCAATCAGAGTGGAAAAAATAATCTTGTTCTGTGCAATTTCAGTTGTTAAATCTTTCACAAAATGACCAGATAAAAGATGAACAACAATGCCAGTTTAAATTTTAAACTATTTGCAAAAAGACAGAACTCTGCAACATTAAAACATGGATAGAACTGCCGTTATATAAATCATAGTTCTCCTTCTCTTTAATGTTTCTGTCAGGTTCAGGTGGCAGCTCTGTGCTGCCTTCAGGAGAATGGGACATCAGAGTATCATTAATAAAATTTCACCCACACGGGATTTGCTGTGCAAACCAGAGCTTTCAGTGGAAAAACAAAAATTCCAGATCCTTTCAATGCCATACAAATATGGGACAGAAACATGGATTCTATCTTTATATTGACCTGACTATTGATTTATAGATTCATAGTTTTACTGGACAGAAATTACAAAGACCAAAGCTGGTTCTTAATCAGATCCCAATGAGTCAAATTGAAAGTGTCATGGAGTCACTGAACTGCCTCATGATATTAACACTGACATGAAAAATAATATTGAAGAAATAAATATATCACATCTAATTAAAAATGTAAATAAGTGATAAGGTCCTTACTGTTATGGTCTGTAAGATATATTTCTTAGTACTAGATATGGTTCCAACAAACCCATGGCACTTCAACAATATTATTTGACCTTTGATCTGAAAACAATGTCTGTTTGATCTTGCCATATAGTCTTGAGTATTAATTATTGCTCAAAAGGTTTTGCCATATATATATTACATACTGCAGCTCTAAAATAATAATTAAAAAAAGCTAAATCATAAGCTGAGGGATGTGGCTAAGTGCTGGGTACAGAAGGAGAAATGGAATTGGACTTTATTACATTATCAATTCCCCTACTCTTCCCCAGCCATCTGTTCTGCATGCTGGCACAGAGTCTGGGATATCAGCGGTCACTCATCCCCCCCTGTTGTGTTAGATGCGACAGACTCGCCTGTAAACCATATTACTCATACACTGGATGTGACAGATTGAGTCTGTTATGCATCATTGTGTCATCTGTCGTGTCCTTGCTAAATACAGATCCGCAGCAGCTGCAGCGTTAATCTCCTGCCTGCCATTGGGCAGAACAGCAACGCCGCAGCCACCCATTCACCTCCCTTACCTTCTCGATCTTCTCGTCCAGCATCCGGAAGAACTCCTGCTGGCTCTCCGAGGAGTGGATGCTCCTTACGGGGGTGAAGAGGGGAACAGACACCCAGTTAGAATGTTCCTCTAGCGCCTCAACCTGAGAGAAAACTGACCAAACGGCAGCATCGCTCAGACTCACAGCATCTTCCCGTTGGATCCCGATTCGTTGGCATGTTGTCCTACTCCAAGCAGAGCGCTCTTCTCCTGCGGGACAAAGCACAGCACTCATCATCACTACTCCAGCCCAAGCTTTCCCCCAGAACACCTGCTGAGCCCGGTGGCTGGGCGCTAGGGCAGTCATTCCTCCAGCAGCCCGTCGTGGTTTTGAGTTGAAGATGTTTAAAGTTGACAGGAAATTTGAAAATATCACTTGATAACCATGTGTTGTCTACAGTTTGGAAGATTAATACCCGAACACCAATTATAAAGTCTTACAAAATGCAAACACCTTAAAAAGACTTTAAAAGAAAGCAACGCTTAGCCTGTTGGGGGCACAAGTAAAGCCTGGTGGCCCGCCAGGCTTATAATACACTGAGGGAAACCCTGAGAGCCTCTGTAGTGATTTTGTCTTCAATTAGAATAAAAACGGTGCATTTATACCTCTTTAATTTTCTTTAGATGCAAGTTAGAAAGTCAAATCTGTGCTGTTTATCTGCAGGTCGAATTTAAAACATTAACATGCAAAAGTTTTTTAGAAGTTTTGAGAGTAAAGTCATAATTCTACGAGAATAAAATCGAATATTACCAGAATGAAGTCGTAATAATGAAAGTAGTTATGACATTTCAGAACATCTGTGTCTGTTTAAACTTATTTCCTTAGTATATAACTTTGATTATTCTTTTATGACACAACGTTCAATAAAGTCAAACTCAAAAACACTTCAAACATTTTCTCCACGGCAGTGAACTGAAACCCGGAGCGGGATCACGCACCGAGCCGTCATGGCCGCCGTCTGCCGCCTCCTCTCCACTGATGAGCTTGTCCTTCTCCACGCCTCTCATCTTGTGCTCCTCTATGGAGAAGCAGACACAGAGAGAAGCCCCGCCCCCTTTATTAATTATTATTATTATTATTATTAACACAGCAGGAGTGGCGGCGGGTCGATTCGGGACAATTCTCTGAGGTCAACAGTTCTCACAGTTCAGTTCTCCTCAAAGTAATTACATACTGGAGTTCTGGCGTCCGGCTCTAAGGCCCGACCCGACAATGGCTGGCAAGCAGCAGAACAGCAGAACACGAGCTGCTGGTCCGGTTCCCCTCTGACCGATCCCACGCTCTGAGAGATCAGGAAGTAAAAACGCAGAAAAAAGATAAAAAATAAAAAATAATGATTCTATGGCGAATCAGAAATTCTAATCCTGGGATTTTGAATCGATTCAAAATGCTCAAAAATTGATTTTAGTCTGCTTAATATTTTAATTTTTTTTGTAAAAATGACATTTTGAATAGTTATTTATTTAAGAAAATGTCAGACGGTTAAATCTAACCTAATGCTGGTAATTTAAGTTACACAATTTGATGCACTAAACTATTCTTGTTTAAATGCAAACTGATGAAATTTGATGTAAATAGCAAATTATTTGAAATTATCGCTCTATTTGTCTTTTCCTCTTGCCAGTCGCATCATTTAAACAAAATCTCTAATATGAATTGAAAAAAAAAAAGGCCTCTGAATCAAATCGTGAGCCTAAAAACGTCTAGACACTGAAAGATTTGCATCTATATTTATTTGGAATATCAACAGCTATTCTTTTGTTTTTTTTAATATTGTGGCGGTGTCAGGTGTCCGGCTCGTTCTGTAGGAGAGATTCGGTCGACTCGAACTGCGATGTGATTATGAGGGCCAGATGGGCTGCTCGGTGTCTGCAGATCTCCAGGGATTTTCACATCAGCAGCCTCAGTGAAAAAAAAAGAAACAATAAACTCAGAGATGAGCTGCTGTTCAGAGGTCAGAGGGCGGAGCAGAGAGTCAACAAGGTGAAGCCGTGAGGCGGACAGAGTGCAGCCGCAGCAGAAAGGTGAGCCGCTCTGATCGGACTCTGGTTCCAAACTGCTGCTGGTGGAACGAGCCGCAGAGAATTATGGAACATAAACCTGATCTTTATGGATGAATAGATGTTATTTTGCAGTTTTCTGGACGATCTTTAAAACCCTGAGCTGCCGATTCCAAATACTGATTTTTTACCCCCTTCGTCTGAAAAGTTGCTAAATATTAGAGAAATGAATCTCTAATATTCATTCACATCAATGAATGATGTGCACATTACAAATGTGCGCAGAATTTCACTGCCGAAGGAACCGATGCTTCAATGTTCCTGTGCTTGGCCAGCAAACTCCCATGACCTTTGACCCCACTGATAATCTACTAGGGTTCCTGAAGGCGGCTCCTCCAGGCCACGACAAATTGACGCAGTAATTCACGCAAAAGGAGCCCAGAGCAGATTACATGAACACGCTTTCAGAAGCATTTCTGCTTCACATTTCTGTATTTGAAAAGAATAGATATTGTGCTGATGTAATTACTCTTATTTTCTGAGCTACATACTTGTAGCTTGACTGTCAATAAAGCACATGATAAATTAGAACAAAGCCAATCATTTCCATTTGTATGATTTATCGTTTTTCTCTTTCTGCCAAAAACTGAATGATAAAAGTCTTCAGTCTGCTGCTTTTGTTGTTTTGTTGATTTATCTTGGATGTTCAAAACGTCTCCCAGGTCCACTGTTAAATGTTCACACTAAGAACAATGTAATGTGTTCTTACTTTATGGTGCCATTATCATTATATTGCACGAAAACGGTTTCAGAAACATCAATATTTTTGTTCATTGCAATAACGTTGTCGTTCAGTAAACTGTGTTATGGTGAAGGGACGACCCAGGCTTTTGGTTTTCATTCAACGCTCAAATGACATCAGTCCCTCCAGTGTTTTAATGAGGGTTTTAACTTCCTCATGATCGGTATATTTAATAATATTAAGTCTTAACTTTGAGCGGTCTTTCTACTGTTTTTGGTTATTTTATAACCAAAAACGTTTTGTATACGTTTTCGGGTTGATATTTAACAGGAACGTCAAAAGCAGAGGAGCTGGATCAGCAGAGCCTGCTAACAACTGATGATGCCATTCAGTTGTTATGGAATATTGTCTCTGCTGCCCTGACATTGAGCTGTCAGCATGTCATGAATCAGACCATCACCCAGCAACAGTCTTCAGTCAGAGGATTCTTCATATTTGTTGCGAGACTGATTGCTACTGGAGCATCACCATCCGCTCATTGAAGACACTCGGACGGCATGAATTACGACGAGATTTAATTTCCCTTTGGGATAAATAAAGTGTTTTTGAACTGAACTGAATCAGAAAGTCTCACTTCGTTTCTGCCCTACTTTCAGCTCTGGGGAGGAGACGCCTGAATAACAGCTGAATTTGGCAGCGCTTCCCTCTTTTTAGGCTTGCATAACAATAACGACGGCCCTCCTGCTGCGGGGCGCTCTTCTTCCCTTGGCTGGATGTTGTGCAGGGGGCGGGGCTATTCGTTCACCCCTGAAGGTACTCTGCCATCGTCCGACACAACCGCCTCCAACTGTCCATGCAGATTCTGTCCCTTTGGAAAGAATGTCCAGTTCCCTCTGTCCTCATCCAACAGTACCCTCTGTTTAAAGCTACAGGAAGAGTTAGGAGGCAGAATAAATCCCTCAGTGTCAGACTGACCAGAGACGAGGTCCCCGTTGCTGTGGGATTTGCTCTGGCCCTCCTCATCGCTGGGAACAGAAGACACCTGCTTGGCAGAGGTGCAGCCCATCTCCTCCTGAACGGCTCTCCTCCTCAGCCCAAAGCATTACAGGCACACCTGCAGACGATAACAGGCAGCGACAGCATGAGGGTTAATGACAGGGAGAAGTTAAACAGGACGGGAACCAGGGAACGAACCGACTGAGGTTTTCTGGCCGATCACCGAGAAATATATTTCTGCCAAAAAAAAAAAAAAACTCTGAAATTTTGAGATTAATCTCAGAAATTTTCTAGAAAAAAAGTGAAATTTCAGAATTTGAAAAGACAAAAAAAATTGTTTTAGAAAAACTGACAAAATTTGAGATAAATCTCAGAAAGTTTGGAGAAAAAAAACTTGGAAGTGTTTGAGTTTGAAAAGGCAAAAATATGCTAGAAAAAAGCTTAGCAATTTTGAGATCGATCTCAGAAATGTCCTGGAAAAACGTGGAAATTTCTGAGTTTGAAAAGTTAAAAATTTGCAAGAAAAAAATATGCAATTTTATGATTAACTTTGGATTTTTTTTTTATTTTTTTTTTAGAAAAAACACAATTTTTGAGTTTCAAAAGTGAATAATTCCCAATTTTGAAATTTAGAAATTTTCACAATTTTTCAAGAAAATTTATGAGTTTTTTCCCCAGGAGCATTTTCTGATTTTGACTTTTCAAAATCTGAAAATGCTGATTCATATTTCTGATTGAATCAGAAATGATAGAAAATTCCAGAGGTTTTTTTCTATTTACAGAGGCCCTAATACAAGTTCAGAGAGTAAAACAGGGAACAATGTTAGGCAGGAGTCCAGTTTGTCAGTGAATGTGTGGCTCAGCAGCCTCAAAACAACAATCAATAATCAGATGATGGATAGTTTAATAATTAAAGGTGTTGCTCTCAAATTTGTCTGCCATCACCAATAAAACACCAAAAAATATTAAGAACTAACTGCGTGAAACTAATCTCAGTTTTTATAATCAATTAGTCATGAAGTGCCCCACCCTTGAAATAATAATAAAAACACAATCTCCCCACTCTGCTCCTGAATGGACAATAAAACTAGCTGTGATTCACCATCACACACGGTGACCAGCCCGCTGCCCCGCAACAATCAGGCCTTTCAGGTCCAGAGGGGGTCGGGGGGGGGGGTCTCACTGGGTCATTTCTATCAGTGAATTATGTTTTTTTTTGTTTTTTTCTGTGAAGCACAGGGGATTACACTGCACGCGCGCTCCCATCTCCCACGTCCTAATGCTGCAGAGCAGACCTCAACGTGGAGGGAGGGATCCATGTGATCCATTGATCCTTCCAGAGTGATCCATCCTGATCCATCCTGATGCGGGCTGGTTGTTCCTGAGCGGCCGGTGAAGGAGAATCCAGCTGCGGACTCAGCTGCTTCCGGGGCCCCGTTTCTATCACAACTACTAGCATAAACGCTTCATTTATAACCGTAAACAGTTTTTAAAAAATAAAGGGGAAAAAAAAGAAAAGAAAAAAGAGCCTAGCTAACTCCAAGTAAAACACTCCAACCAACAGCGGGGCTGATTTCACAGCGTTTCTATAAAGGAAGGAGGTTTGTGGGGGACACAGGATGCTAGACTGGTTTAATAAATAACGTAAGTTGGGGAAAGAGGCGCCATTCCGGCGGCTGCGGATAAAAACCGAGACGTTATTCTGAAGAGCGGAACGGAGAGCGGAACGGAGAGCGGGGCGAAATGGAAAAAGGCAGCTATTACCTTTCTGGTGAATCCATGGCTCAGCGGCTCCTTCCTGTGCTGTCAGTCCGCTCGGAGCCGCCGCTCAGACAGCATCTGCAGCTCCGCTCGACTCGGCGCCGTCTGCTCCCCCCGCCGCCGCCGCCGCGCGCTCTGTCACAGTGACGAAACAGCGCGAGGGAGTGTGTCAAACACAAGCCAAAAATGATTTTTTTTATTACAGCTGTATATTCCTTAAAAATATAGCTTTCGAGAAACGTAAGCCACCGTAGCATACCTCTGTACTGCGTCGTCACCGTGTGTTGTCAGTCGGACCTAATTCGAAGGTGCACCGAATCATTTCCGCCCTGCGCGTTCCGAGTGCACAGTCGCAGTAAACCGCGGAGAGAAGTTTGTTCGGTGTCTTGGCTGATCGAGCAGCCGCCGAGCGCCCACGTCTGTCGGCATGATCTTCCTGACGGTAATCGCTCGGCTGGCGGACGGTCTGCCGCTGGCTGCGTCCATCCAGGAAGATGAACAGGTTTGAATGAGGGCAAAATTGGGCTCCAATAGCTGCACACAGAGCTCCATTCAAAAGTTAGTTCAATTAATGCATGAAGGGAAGAAAAAGATAGAAATTACTCACGGCTGTAGTGTATTCTTTGTTTTGCTGAAAGATTCAACATCTAAACCTGGTATAAAACAGAGCACTGCCACCTCAGCGTTTCAGCCTTTGAAGCTCACACCACGCCTGCTTTAAATGTTTTAGATGTTCACGGTATATCGGCATTAACGGTATCGGCTGACGTTAGTCTTTCTTTCTTTTTTTTTTTTTTTACAACACAAGTATTGATCTGATATTGATAACCAATGTTATTGCTATCTTGTGTGTATATGTGTTATGGAAGTGGGGGCAGTGGTTAGCTGTGTTATTTGATATTTGATTATTTTTGATAATGACACAATATTTCATGTTTGTTTTTAGCTATGCCCTTATGGTACAGTATATTATTTTTAATCTAGTTTTTTCTACATATTTTAATACTTTCATCTGTCACTTAGCTGCTGTTGAACCTGAATTTCCCCACTGTGACAGTAAAAGATATTTCTATTCAATGTGTAAACAATGGGAAACAGAGTTAGAAAACTCAGAGTTCAAGTGTAATGTGACAGAACTCATAGAGAACTTGGTCACATCGAGATGCCGAGTTTTAAACAACCTGCGCCATTAGAGGCTGTTTTCACTGACTGTCTGGTTCTACAGCAAACAAACATGGATGTGCTTTGACTGTTTTCTGTTAGTCAGGAAGAGACCTCCAGCATTACCAGAGTCAGGCCAAACAGCTGCTCCGGAAACTTGACGCTCAGAGCCCGGACCGCTGCATGCTGGAGGCTGGGAACATGAACTTCTGGTCAGTTAAGATTTGTAGGTTCAACCTGGAATCGAAGGCCTTTCGATTATTTATGGGTTTGACTTTTTTCCCCCCTCCCAGTTACTTCATATCCCAGGGTATTTGCTGCCTGTGTCTCTGTGATGCCTCTTTCCCTAAAAAGATGGCTTTTGGGTACCTAGAGGATCTCCACAATGAATTCTGTGAGCAGTACGGAAAGAGAGTCCCTGCAGTGACGAGGCCATACTCCTTCATAGAGTTTGGTAAGATTCTCTTTGGGTTTTCCCATTAGAACGGTTCCAGTACTAAACCACAGCTGGAGCTTCAGCAAGTTCTTAACAGGTTCTATAATAAAAAAAAAAGAGTTTGGTTTGTTCACTAACGAGGAGCTTCGTCGTCTCAGCCAGTAGATGTTTGATTTAATTTTGTATCTGTGGACTTTTCAAAAATGGAGCTAACATGAGTTTTAGATGTTGTGACTCAACATTTTGATTGGTTGCTGGTTTCCATGAGCTCCAGCTCTGGACTAAAGCTGTTCTTTCTTCAGAGCAATTTATCTGTGCCAGATTGAGTACTATGAAAGTTTGGACTGTATGTAACATATAGAGAATCTATATATAACATAGATTTTGCTACCATTTTGACAGTGAAAATACGACCACACCACTGACTGACATAGATTCTCTGCTTCGGTTAAATCCCACACAATCCTATGCTGCATCGCTATCACTTTTTAAATAAAATTTTTTAATGTGGAAAAAATACAATTTCGAATTGCAGTGTTTCCATTAAATCAGAAACACATTTAAAATCACAGATGAAAGTTTGTTCACACAATGAGTCATTAAAAATGTCACGCCATCATTCTCCAACTACTTCCTGTTGTCTTCTTCATGGTTTTTGTTGGCGGTAACGTCTGGTTGTTGATCGTGTGACTTGTGTGATACAAAAAGACTTTCTCCATTGCAGTTTTGCAAGATAATCCAATTTTGATATGACCAAAACACCCACCTCATCCTAGCACCAAAACGTAACAATTTTTTTTTTAATTGGAGTGTGTCTATTGCACTAATTTACTGTCAAAATATGGAATCGCAGTTAATGTCACATGATCAAACAAAAACCAACTCCGTCCTGAAATACAAATGGAAACAAGATGGAAATAAATACTCGTTAATATCGGCCCAGTTTTATTTATGGAATCGTCACAGATGTTAATATCGATACATCGTGTGTCCCCAATATTAGGGAAGCTAGAAACACAATGAGCATTTGCTAAATTTAGCAATTGATAAAGTCTACTTTCATCTTCTTTAGGTGCAAAAAATCTTAACAAAATTTTAAAAATGTAATGCAAACAAACAATAGATTAGCATTTATGTTAAACATCTGAAGGAACGGAATATTCATAATATATGATTAAAATCTATTCTCTTATCGCCGGAGTGTTTTCTGAAATTGAAGAATTAAATTTCTTTTAGATCCACTTTGGGACACATATGTAAGGAGCAGGAGAAAAAGTAACTTTTTTATATTCTAGATACATACATCCAGAAAACAAAGAAGTCATACGTTGACAGCAGGGCTCGGAGGAACCTGAGCAGCGTCAGCACGGAGCTGCAGGACATCCAGAGAATCATGGTGGCAAATATCGAGGAGGTCCTGCAGAGAGGAGAAGCTCTTTCTGGTAACCAGTTTGGAGTAAAACCCCAACCCGTTGACCGGCTGTCCGACTCCAGCTAACCCCGAATCTGCTTTCTTCGTCAGCTTTGGACACCAAGGCCAGCAACCTGCGCGGCCTGGCCGAGAAGTACCGCAGCGACGCCAGGTTCCTCAACACCCGCTCCACCTACGCTAAAGTCGCTGCCGTGGTTTTGGTCTTCGTCACGCTCATCATCTATTTGCGCTTTTGGTGGCTTTGATGATTAAACAAAGACTCTGAAAAAGGGTCTTTGAAAAGGGGGGTTCTGTCTGTGGTGGAGGAAGACTTTTCTTCTCTGCTGTAGCTTTAGGTTTTGTGTTCTGTGAAAACAGAGCTGTCGGTGTTTAGTTGGACTTTTCTTTTGTACGGAGACAAATGTTCTACAGTGGGCCGTTGTGGTTGTTTACAGAGGCAGATGTTTGCACATTGGAAGTGGAGCTTCTCTGAGTTACACAACAGAAGAAGAAGCAGCAGCAGCTTCCAGATAATATGTTGACACTGTGAGGAAAACACTCTGGTTAATTTATATTGTTTTGAAAAAAATAAAAGATTTAGCAAACTATCATGTATGGTGACATCATGAACAGGCTCTCTGGGTTTAACTGTTTATCATAAAAAGCAAGTACATTGTAAAGCAGTAAAAAAAACAAAAAAACAACTCAAATCATAAAAGTACAAAATGCTCAAAATACAAAACCAGGTTAACAACTCAAAGTTTGGGTTGTGATTCCATTCCAGTCAAACATCAAAATTAATCCAAATACTTGGAAGTATTTCACAGTGAAGTGAATCCATAACATATTTAGGTTTCACCTTTTTTTTTAACCTGAATTACTAGAATCTAATAACTTCCTAGTTTATTTAGAGATACTAATGAAATACTTAATAAAGGTAGTTTATTAACTGCGTGTTCAGAAATTGTAGTTAAGGGACGAAATTTAGTTGGATTTAATTAAATAACTTGAAAACTACATCAAATCAACCTGAAGAGTAACTTTCATTTGGAAACCAGTCACTGTTCCTGACTTCAATACCTAAACGTATTCCTTTTATTACTGTACCTTATTCTGAAAATCAGACCCGGTTCAGTTCCTGGTTGGTCACGTTCACAAGGTTCCTGTCAGAAAGTTTATTACTATTGAATCAGCATCTTTCAAAAAATATGTTTATTTACTGATCCCAATAAACGTTTTATTGTGTATTTTTGAATTGTTATGAACAAGCAATAAAAACACAACCAAAATAAAGGACCTGGATTTTTACCATGAGGTGAGAAACAGGTTAGAATAGTGTGATTCGAAGCAAAGACATTAGCAAAAGGATCAGATTTTTTTTATACATTTCCATAAAAAGTTCTGGAATTAAATTATTACCCTGAGGTATTTTAAACAGGGCTTCACTGATTGAGGATTTCTGGCTGATCACAGATCTTTTACCCCTTAACTATCACAAGGAAAAACACTTACATGTGAGTCAATGGGTCCATAAGGACAACCTGATCTGCCGATTCAGATTTTGGCCGATATCAATTTTTTTAAAAATTATTCAGGTGCTCTGTAAGTATCAGCTGATCGCCCAAATGAAAGGAAATCAGGGCCCATCTACTGGTGCAGTCCTAATGTTAAAGCCAGGACTCAGGAGTTTTACATTTAAAGACCGCGTCATGCTGAATGTGGCAGCATTCATCCTTCATATCCAGAAGGACTCTACAGTAAACATGGCCGACGTTTTCCCAAAAGTCCATAAGTCTGTGCTGTTGGAGTTTAAAGAATTCCTCCTCTTCCGTTGCCTTTGCAGCACAATTCATTCCCACTCAAGCTATCAGATCAAAGTCGTCCCTCTGCAACAGAAACATTAATGTAAGTCATGATCCTACATTAAGACAACATGACAGAGATTTTCATAACTCGATAACAGAGGCTCTCGAAGCTGCGTTTCCATAACAAATGTGAGCAAATGTTTGTTGATATTCTCCTAATATCAAGAAAACACAATTTCACAATTCTAATGTTTCCATTAAACCAGAAATTCAATTAAAAATCACATGTGAAAAAGTTTGTCATTAAGAAATCAGGCCTCGCCGTCATCCTACAACTACTTCCTGTCGTCTTCTTTGTCGTTTCCACCAGCAGTAACATCCGGTTGTTGATCATGCGACTCGTGCGATGTTAAAAAAAAAAGTGTCTCCGTCGCAGTTTTGTAAAAATACATCTATTTCAATATGGCCAAAAAAAGCCCACCTCATCTTAGCGTAGAAACATTTTTATAGAAAAACATGTTTTTTTCGTGTTTCCATTAAGCGAATGTTGTGGTCAGCGGAAACACAGCTATAGAACACAGCTCCTCCATTCATCCATGGATGAATGAAAGTCTCACCTCGTCATTATAATTCAGGACGTGCTGCTTGATCTTCGACGAGTCCACCCAGGTGACAAAATCTTCCATATTTCTAAAACAAAGACATCATTTCAGACAGTGCTGCTGATTTTTATACACAAAAACACCTTGTGGGGGTTGTCAGACGTTATAAACCAAGCTGGAGACCGACCTTGAGACGAGGAAAGCTGGATCTGTGACGATGTCTGGGCCAACACGAACATCTGTCAACGTGTTTAAGAAAACTACCAATCGACCTCTATTGTTGGATGGAAACAAACCTGCGTTCTCTCTGGGATAACAAACACCAGACGGACTGAAGGATACGTCCTTGTTGGATGAACGTAATGGCCGTCTTCAGGTTCTGAGCCATGCGGAGGCTCAGCATGATGCTGGGCAGCCGCCTCCTGCAGGTGAACGAACAGGCAGGATAAAACAGAGCTGCAATGCTGCGCCGGTTTGTGTTTGTGGAGATTTTACCTGCAGAAGGACGAGGCCGTGACCTTCTCTGTCAGCGACAGGTTCTGTCTGGTGGGGATCAGGCCGATGCTGTACCTGATCAACCAGAGGAACAGACAGTGTCGCATCAGGTTAACACGAGTCACAATCCACTGAGGCTTCATGTGGAAAGGTCAGAGGGCAACAACAGATGTGATCAAAGTAGGGGTGCACTGATCAATCAGCCACCACTTCCTTAATTTTGGGCGACATGTGAAACCGATCTTATCTTCTTCCACAATGGTCTAAAAAACAGACACTGTTTCCTTCTGCTTAACATCAGCTGCTTTTCCACCGACCATATAAATCCACAATTTGACATTTCCAAAGATAAATTTGCTTAATGGAAACACGTCAATTTCGAAAAGAAAAAAAACAACACACTTTTTTGATAAAACTGTTGTTACTGAGGTGGTTTTTTTTTAATCCATATCAAAATCGGTTTATTTTGCAAAACTGCAATGGAAACACTTTCACATCACACAAGTCACATGATCAACGACCAGATGTTACTACTGGCAGAAACGACAAAGACGACCACAGGAAGTGGTAGGAGGATGAAGGTTTTTGAAGTGAATTTGGTTATTAAAGTGTGATTTTAATTGCAATTTTCATTTCATGGAAACACAGTAACTGATAAATTGTGGGGGGTTTTAAACTAGCGACAAAATTTTGCACACATTTGTAATGGTAATGCAGCTAATATTCGCCCCACTGCTGCCAACTTGGCAACTTTGTTGTTATACTTAGCAACTTTTGGATAAAAATAAAAAGTAGGGATCAGACAAAATGTCTAATCAGCAGGTTAGGCTTAGCAAAGATCGGGAATCGGGCAGAAAACTGCATTGGCTGCATCTGTAGATCAAAGTGATGTCTACAGTTATCGTACCATGTGTCTTAAAGTAACGAGGGACTTCCCTTGACGTCAAAAAAAAATACCGATTTTACAGCAAAAGCATTAAGACATTATTTTACCTGTAATGAGGAACTATTAAATCTGAAACCAGATATTTACATACACTACATAAAAATAAATCATGTTTTTCCTCAAACATAACTGACTCTGACTAAAGTTTTTTCTGTTTTTCACAATTCCCAGACACCTGAAACCTAAAGTCCAGACATAAATTCAGTTAACGTCCAGCCATCAGGAAGTAAACGGGTTCTGTGTCCCAGAAACAATCCTGTTGAGAAATGTGTTAAACTCCAAAATAAAAGCAAAAGACTTTGTTAAGATTCTGTAAGAAAGTTTCATCGTCAACAACGAAACAAGCCCTGAGCTGTAATGCCGTTCAGGAACGAAGAAGCCATTACTGATTAAGGTTATCCAAAGCACTCAGGTACACAGACCTGAACTTTTATTAAGCTGAAATTAAAGGGATCAGAAATGGTTTTCCAAATGACATCAATCATATATAGCAACTAGAGATCATTTTAGTACTTCTAACTGCCCTCAAACAGAAAAGATTTAGTCTTACTTCTTGTCAGGATGGTGAGGAAAAAAGATCTCTCTCTTTATATGTGAAGATCTGATTTCAGCTGTACATGTAGAAATATATCTACATTAATGTGAATATAAACGAAAATTTTTTTAGTTCTTTGTGTTTTTGTTACATTTACTGATAAATGTCCTTTATTTTGGATTCGTTTGTGACTCTCCAGTCTTTTACTGGTTCTGTTTGGGTTGTTTCGGTTCCGACCCAACGGCCTCTGATGACTCACAGCTTTTCCAGGAAGCGGTGTGTGCTCTGAGCTCTGAAGCCATCCTTCTCATCCAGGTCTCTGATCTTCTGCGCCAGATCTCTGATGTTCCGACTCAGCTTGTTGTACCTGTAAGATAAAAAAGACACAACCTACAATAAAACCAACCATTTCCTCCCTATATACTGTTCTAACACACCTAATTCAGATGGAACACACGTTACACCTTAGTAAAACCTTAAGGTCCTGTATCATGATGAGCTAAAGACTTAGTGAGTCTGATTTGATTCTGCTTTTTGGGAATCTGGATAACGTCCATTAGCTCTAGTTGAACATTTAAAACGCTCTCACTTGGGAAACATGTATTACAATTAAGACAGCAAAGAAAAAAACAACATTGAAAAGTTTGTGGTTTCAAAAACTCACTAAATGTTTCAGATGTTAAGAGACTTAACCCAATTTAAGGCTGAGAAGAACCCTGAAACCACTGTGTTCGGTGGTTTCTCATATAGTGCTGATGCTATAAAAATCACAAACTGTAACTCGTTTCTGTCTCTGTAGAGAATATAAGCAATTAGCTTCGACATTCTGACCACTTCTCACTCTGCTACTTTCTCCTGCTACTCTCCAGTTGTCCGTCATCATCAGTTATGGATGCCATTACCTTTATGTTTTCTCTGCTTTGTGACATTTTCCAGGAGGACGACATATCTTGAACAATTTCTGTCAACATGTTGTCTCTCTCAGCAGATGATACACTCGCCCGTCTTTCGCTGTTTAAGTTGAAAAAGAAGACACTGCTGCCACTGACTGACTAGTTGTAGGACTTATTTGTAGTTAGTCTATTTAGTTGAGCTTTTATCCTAGATGATAACAGTTACTCCTGCCATTAATTGTGTCAACGTTACCCTGAAAGTCTTCCTGTGAATTTTGTGCCTCTGTGTTTATAACCCCCGACTTGGTTTCTTCTTGTTAAAACGGAAACATTTCTTCCCGCTGTCGCCGCATGCATTGTCACTATGTTTAAATTGAATTTTACCTAACTGTGGTAAAACTTGACTCTAACTGGAAGGTTATAAATAGTGTATTCAACCTGGAAAACTACTTTTACTTTGTGTTTTTCTGAATGTCTCGGTAATATTCCATCTTTGTAGTAAATTTAACTCACATGCAAATTAGGGGGTGTTTTTTTTTTTTGTATTTTTGTCTAATGAGCAGACTTATAAATAGCGACTTTGGTTTTCGTGTATAACTCTTTCTTCCACATTTGAACTTTTCCATTCTCCTTCCTGTCTGACCAATCTGAACCCCAAACGTCTTATCACGGATTTTACTCACTTCGTGTAGTCCTCGCGCTTCTCGATGTGATACTTCCGCAACACCTTGACCTCGTGCAGGTTGTTGTCCACCTCCCAGTTGATGAAGTCCACCTTCTTCAGCAGCTTCTGCTCGTGGTATTTTAATTTACGCACCATGTTTATTATTTCTCTGTAACCTCACAAAACACTTCTCTCAGAGGGAAACCCGGAAACACGTGCTCTTCTTCTTCTTCTTCGGAACCTTCGGAGAAATTTGAGGAGCGAATCTCACGCCACAGCGCCCCCTGGCGAGGACCAGACGTGATTGGTTTTGTCACGACGCGCTCCGTCGGATCAGCTCTCCAAGCTTATTCAGTTATTAAAGTTCAAGCCTCATTTTGCTCCTTTATAAAAGAAACAGCATTTATCCAAACGTCAGAATTGTAATGAATGCATGGATTATTATATATGTGATGTATTTTAGAAATTATTGAAGAATTTAGATAATCAAAAGTTGGAATAAATGCTTACGTCTGTGTTTATTTCTTTTTTTTAAAAAATATATCAAAACATAATTAAATGAAAACATTAATCAGCTTGTGAATTCATTATAAAGCTATGTACGTATTTTTAGTATTTATTAAATTATTAATTTATTAATTATTCATTTACTTATCTTACTATTGTTGTTCGTCAGGATCACCCTGATGACCTGTAGCAGGAAGATAAATCAATAATGACCTGAATAAATTGTACAGTTTTGATTTTAAACAATATACACATTTTATTATTAAACAGTTTATTTAATAAATTGATGACAAATTTATAATTTTTACATTACCCTTTTAACATTAAATCGAAACAGTTCTTGATCGATTGTTTTGACATGTAATGATTTAATTAAGCATTTATGAAATGACATAAAAAAAATCAAACTTTGTTGTTCATTTAACCAAAGCACTTTGAATTCCCTTTTTGGTGAAAACGTGTTATACAAATAAACTCGTCTCGCCATTTTAGTGCAACATTTTGAGATTGTTAAGCAGGAAAAAAAGGCAATCAAACCTTTTTATTTTTTTTATTTTATTTTTTTATTTATTTTTTTGGTATGGAACTAATTTGAATCCAGCTGGTTTCGTGGCCCCCTGTGCATGGGCAGAAGTTTGGTCAACATAGGTTTCAAATCTGCACGACTGAAGGCTGAATTCATCTGATGCCTAAAAGTCACTGAGTTGCAGAGGAGGAGCGAAACTGCTCTGAGGATTTCTACATGGAGCTTCTCCCTGACTGGGAGCGTTTAAAGCTGGAGAAGCAGCAGCAGCAGCAGCGAATGAATCCATCCATCCACGGCCGCGGGTGAGCAGCTGACCCCCGGGGTAAGTGTCTGGAAGAAGGGCTTCTTTCACAGCACGGAGGGAGAAATGCCTCCAGAGGCAGCCGAGACTCTCGACCCTTTTTATTACACTTCTTCTTCTTTTCTGTCTCTCTGTTTGTGTTCATCTAGTTTTGAATCAGCAACTAGATTCAGAACTTGTGTCGCAACTCTGACGCGACACAACAGGCTCTTAAACGCACGTGCGCCCCAGCAGGAGGGGAACTCCCTGTCTGGGCTCGCGCCGGCAGATCCGCATCCAGATGAGTTGATTAAGTCCTTTCCTGTTGCTGCCCTGCTTCTGCTAACGACGTTGCTTTCGCCACACACATCCACGTCACCGTGGCGCCGGCTGACCCAAAGCAAGAGCTCGAATTCATTTATCACAGCAAAGGGAAGTTTGATCATTTCCTGATTCATCTGTGCAGAGCGACCTGAAGCAAACTAATATGTTACTACTAGAGCCCTGCGTGTGAATCTAACTTTGCATATGCTTTCAATATGTCTGAAATGCAAATTAATTTCAAATGTAGGTCTAAATAAACAGGAGAAGATACTTGGGCGTTTAAACAGCCGCAGCTTCATACAGAGACTATTTAAAGGTTCATTTCTCTGTGAAATGCGGGAAATCCAGCTGGTTGTGGATTTTTTCCCTTTAGAGCAAATCTGAAATACTCAACAGAAAATGCAAAGCTGCCCAGGTATTGCAGGTGAGAACTAGCTTTTGCTATAATCCAGTGACATTTATGTTTGAGTTGTACATTTAGATAAAGTTCATTATCACCAGCTGCAGTGCGCAACACTTCTGGCGGCCATTTGCAAAGCAGCGACATTTATTTATTATTAGTTCTGATTGGCTGCATTCAAGAGATAAGGAAGACCGTGGATGTTCTGTTGAACTAAGATGGTTTCCATTGTCTGTCTTAATGCATATCAGGATATATTTGGTGTTTGAACTTTGAACTCACTAACATGTGCACAGTAAGTGCCTTTAATCATGTTTTCGAATTTACTGATCATACTGTCAATTTGGTTATTTTTTAATCATCTTTAATTAGAATTTATTGAGACAACACAAATCAAAATTCCTATTGTGAAAAGAAAGTTCTCATGATAGTCAATATATGATACGATAAACTCCCACCCCTGTGGACA
Organism: Alfaro cultratus; assembly: GCA_903066825.1. Taxonomy (NCBI): domain Eukaryota; kingdom Metazoa; phylum Chordata; class Actinopteri; order Cyprinodontiformes; family Poeciliidae; genus Alfaro; species Alfaro cultratus. Next base: position 99,337 of record CAEFZX010029267.1, read on the forward strand.
CTCTGTCACTCTTTTATCATTTGTTGGTTGTTTTTGCTTGTTGGAAAACAGATTCCATGGGAATTATAACTGCAAATACATTTGTTTCAAATCATCAAACAAATAAACCTGTAGAACTCTTGAGTAAATAAAAAAATATATAGTTTTCAAGTAATGGCTTCATTTATTAAAGGAAATAAAGCTTTCCAAACCAACCTGGCTCTATGCAGGTGTAATAAATATTTAGTGACAATTCATGAGTTTATGTGGAACAACCAGACTTTTGGGTTCAACTTCAGAACCCAAAAGTCTGGGTTCTGAAGACTTTTGGGTCAAAGACAGAAGCAAAGGCCTCTGACCCAAAAGGAAGTAAAGAACATCCCTGGTGGTGTGAAAGTGTGAAACATGTCAGTTGTGTACGTCATTCCAGATGTCTTTGTTCACCACCTTATTTGCCTCTATGAAGGTTCATTCTCTGTTGGGCTTACTGTGTATTGCTTATTGTGTAAATTAAGCACACTAAGCTTAATTTACAGCTTAATGTGCTTAATTTTAAGCTTAATTTTAAGCCAGTAATCAGACCTGACAGTAATCCAGGTCTGATTACTGCCAGACCTGTAGAGTCAAGAAATCAAACCTGTTTCTTAGACTATTTTCTTAGACTTTGGAAGTCCATGAGACTAAAGTTAGTGTTAAGGATTCACAAGAAATTATTACACAGCCACTCAAATGGGTGAAATTCTGTAGTATGACTTTAAATAGGCCTTTTATGCTCCAAAACTCTCTGGTTAAATGAAATCAATTCTGTAAGGAAGAGTAGGCTAAGATTCCTTGGAGATACAGTGAACATGTTCCAAAAAAAAGTTCCCTTTTCAGATGTGACCAAAATTTGACTTTTTTCTTAATGCAAAATACTGGTAATGGGAGAAACTAAGGTTGAATACCACCCTGAATACACCAATACCATTGTGAAACACGGAGGTGGCTGCATTAGGCTAGGTGGATGCTTTTCTTCAGCAGGAAAAAGAAACTTGGAGGGCAGATGGAAGGAGCTAAAAGCAACAATTATGAAAAAAAATCTGTTAGAGGCAATAAGAGACCTTAGACTGGGATCACAGCTACAATGCCATGGTTTATGTCAAAGCTAATTCATTAGTTAGAGAGGCCTAGTCCAAGTCCAGGCTTAAATTTAGTTGAGAATCTGTTTCAAGATTTGGAAATACTTGATCTCCATCCAGTCTGACTAAGCTTGTGTAAAAACCATCCTCTTCCTCCTCTTCCTTCCTCTTTATCGTTTATCTCTACTTTGCGTTACTGATACAACAAACAGATCCAGAGATCTGTTTGTTGCACTTTAGCAAGGTGCTACAGTCATTTCAGAACCGGTTTCAGAGGCCGTTTCGGTCAGGTATTGCGTGGTATTTCATGTTGATGGGTTGTCGTCATCCAACCTGCTCAGTCGGCTTTGGGCTCTGAGGGAAACGGTGGTGCCAGCTGAGGCTTGTACTGAGTGTGTGAACACAGACCCAGGATATGACCACACAGGTTAGTACGGGACATCTTTGCATTTTTGTCAGGTCTTCCAGAATGTTCTTGTTGCTGCGTTATCTTGTTAGGGATCTTTTTGAAGAACCGTCGGCCGCTTCTCACTGGCAGTTCAACGTCCAACGACCTACTGGGTGGATGGTTGTTTCTCCAGATGGGCGGATAAAGTTTTCATGTGGCTGAAATTGAATAAAACTCATTGGTTTGGTTTACATTTAGAGCGTCTTACAATGCGCTACAAGTTTACCTGTAATGCATTCAAGAGAAAGAAGCTGTCTTTCATCTTATGGTTGTGAAAAGAAAGGATAGGGTGATCTTGAAAGAGAGTCCGGTCCAAGTTGTCAGGAAATACACAGTGCAGCGTTCTGTGTTAAAGCCTAACCTTCCACCCTGGTTTAGTGTTCCAGTTTGTGACCCAGTTCTCCTTCCACAAACTCCAGTTCTATGAAGTGAGACGGCAGCAAACGCCGAGGGTGTGTCTGAAACATTCCCTGAAAGACTGTAGACGGTGTGTTAGGTTTGAGGAGGGACACTCGCACTCACACACGCTCAGACAGAGGAAGACTGTGCCGCCGTGCTCCTCTCTGCTTTGCACGGCAGACACATAAGAGCGTCAGTGTGCTGGTGTGTTGAACACGCCCCCCCACCTCCTGTTTGTGGAGAACTGCTGTGTTCCGCCTGACTTGTTTTACATCCTCCTTTTAGCGTAGACCTGAAACAGCTTCAGTTTCAGCAAACAGATGAGTGGACTTTGTCTTTTAGACTCTTTAGAGGAAAGCAGGAAGTCAGTTCTGTTTGAGGAGTCTGTAGGTGTGAAAGTATACAGTATCAATGACGGCAGTTTGAGAGGGGTAGTAGCCTCAGAGAGGAGGCGCACCGCTGCTCCTCCCACCACCAGCAGAGCACCGTTGGACTCTGCTTGTGGTTAGAAGTGAGGTTCCTGCTCAGGTTTGGTGTGGATGGTCTGCCTCTGTCGCCTTCCTGGGGAGGTTCTACATCTGGGGTCACAACAATGAGAAGACGAGGGAAGGAAGAAGTTCAGCTAAAACCAATGAGGAGTTTCAGGAAATATGACGCAGAAGAGTGAAGAATATTTGTCCTTAGACACCCAGGATGTAGCAGATATGAAGCTGGTAATACATTTTTACTCTGTAACTTCACCATTGTGTCTCCAGTGTGAGACACACATTACTGTATCTGTTTGTGCAGTTGTCCAAAGTTTGCCAACAAATGTACATGTGTTGCTACCTGACCTAGCAGCTACTGTGATTGAACTTGTGGGGCCTTGTATTCAAAGGGGCAGTGTGATGTAAATTTTTATTATTTTTTTTAGCTTTATTTGATGTTATAATATTATTCCTTTATCAAAAACATAAATGGAGTGTTGCTTTGATTTTTTTCATGCATGTTTGAGAAATCCTTTAATCTCCCGTGGCAGCTGTTCAGCGGTGCAAAATACCTGGGAGGACCTAGCGCCGCCTTTGAGATGAAGCTTCTCATCAGCTCCTTCAGACTAGCCAGCAGCAATTAGCAAACACCTGGTGGAACTGCGCATCTGCTGAGTTCATTCAATCAGCTACTTCTCAGTAAAATGGTGGTAAAAATGTTGCTAAAGGGTTAACACAGGAGCCATGTTGTGATGGCTTCTTGTAGGTGGCGTTCCAGAAAGAGCTGGAGTATTTAAAGAGACAGAGACCCAATTGTAAGCCATTAAATTACACAGTCAAATCTCTTTAAGGTTATATTTGATATGTATGTAGAATTTTTAGAAGAACTGAAGGTAACAATGGCACAATGTGCCTGGATATATGTAATACTTCCCTTTAAAACAGGTTTTTGCACACAAACAGATGTCATATTTCTTCAGATGGCAATATTAGCTTAGCCTAGATATTTGTTTCTGCTGAAATAATCTTACTTTGGTTTTTGAACATCCTAAAGGCTCTAATTCCAGCTGAGAGCTCAGAGAAAGATTCCCCCAGGATGGTTTCGTCCACACCCCACCCCTCACGGTTGAAGTATCTGTCCCTGGGGGTCCTGGTGCTGCAGACCACATCACTGGTTCTCACCATGCGCTATTCCCGGACCCTGAAGGAGGACGGCCCCCGCTACCTGGCCTCCTCTGCTGTAGTGGCTGCTGAGGTCCTTAAAATCTTTACATGTACCTTCCTCGTCTTCGTGGAAAACAGTGAGTGGGTTCTTTCTCCTACGGCTCATGCAGTAATACACAAATGCTCCCCTGTCCCTTATCTACAACTGCGTACTATGAGTACGCAGTTTTTTTCTCCATTAAAAAATAGAGAAAAAAAGGAGAAAATTCAGCCAAAATAATCTCTGAATTTTTTAGAAAAAAACTTGGAAATTTCAGAGTTTCAAAACTTGAAAATGTTCAACTTTTCAAATTCAGATATCAAGTTTGCAAAAGTTTTATTGTTTTCAACATGACAGAGATTAATCTCAAAATGTAGTTTTTTTTTCAAGCAAAGTATCAACTTTTCAAACTCAGAAATGTCCTTGTTTTGTTTATTTTTTCAAACCTTGCTAAGATAAATCTAAATATTTCTGAGTTTTTTGGGGCACATTTTCAACTTTTGAAATTCCGAAATATCCATGTTTTTAGAAATGTCCTTTTTGCTCTAGAACAATTCTGACCCTGATCTCGTAACATCTTTGTTTTACTAGCAAATGTGCAACTTTTTAAACTCAGGAATGTCTGAGTTTTTTTCTAAACAAATTTGGAGATTAATCTTAAAATTTGCTAGAAAACAAATTGCTAGATTTTTTTCTAGCAAATCTTCAACTTTTGAAATTTTTATCCTTTTCTATTTCTCTCTTTTTTTTTTTTTTTTTACAAAAAATTCTGATGTTAATATTAAAATTCCAAAAGACTTTTGTGGCCGACATTTACTCCTCCATTTTTTTTTATATGTATTTACACTGGCCCTAATATGCCTTTATACTTATACTGCATGGGACGGACCCAATAACTCTCTCTCTTTGTTTCTGTCAGAATACAGTTTGCGTGCGATGAACCTGCTGCTGAAGGAGGAGATTGTGAAGAAGCCCGTGGAGACCATGAAGCTGGCCGTGCCTGCAGGGGTCTACACGCTGCAGAACAATCTGCTCTATGTTGCCCTGTCCAACCTGGATGCAGCCACCTATCAGGTTACACATGCATGTGATTGCTCAGGCTGACTGTGGGTTAGCTTTTTTTCTCAGAAGTTGGGGAGTTTCCTGACCCGTTCTTTCCAGGAAAATTGCAAATACCTTCCAGTTTCAAAGTGCCTCATCATGATGCCTGATGGGAGTGGTAGTTAGTTTAGATTAGTCTGTAGTCCAACTGGTAAATGTTGCCAGCTCTAATTACTTGTAGTTCAAAGCAACAACAGCCATCAGCAGCACTGTGTCACTAGATCATAGCTGTCCTGCAACTCAGTGATAAGGTGGTTGAGTGAAGCGTCCGCTCTGGTTTTATTATGCACAAACTTTTAATTACATTTTATTTTACAACTTGTACTAACTCTAACAAATGAAACTAACATCCATCTAAAAACAATAAGCACTTATCATTCTTTTCTTTATCAAAAATAATTCTGTTAGGACTAAAACAAGTGCTCTGAAACGGAAAAAAAAACAATCAAAAAATGTACATTTATATTGTTTTTCTGTGATGGACGCAGGTCACCTACCAGCTGAAGATCCTCACTACGGCTCTGTTCTCCGTCTCCATGCTGGGGAAGAGGCTGGGTCTGTACCAGTGGCTCTCCTTACTGAGCCTCATGGCTGGAGTCACGCTGGTGCAGGTGAGTCAGGTCCACTGATTGGTTTCCATGGCGAACGTTCACAACCAACGTGGCCTCACTGCACATTGTGAGAGAGACGAACGGGTCCAGAATTTAACTCAGTCAAAGTTTGGCATCTTACGCCCTCAACCTGACACCCAGAAAACACAGTTTCACAGTTGCGGTGTTTCCGTTGCATGAAAAATAAAACAAAAATCACAGGTGAATACATTTGTTCGCACGACAAGTGATTAAAAATCATGTTAGCGACGGATGTAAACAGTGAGATATGTTCACAATTCAGTGCTCATAATCTATCAGCCAATCAGGGGAGATAACGGTATCTTATTCAGACGTTGGAGCGACAAGCCCCGCCTACTTGGGAGCAGCTATGTAGGCGTTTTGGGGAAATTGTACTCTGTGATTTTACAGATAATGGATTCAGCACGTTTGTATAATAAGCTAAACGTTTTATGAACTGTGTGATGAGCTCTGGTGGAGCCAGCTGTTTTTCCATTGCATTTTTGCAAAATACACCAATTTCGATATGAGAGAATAGCCAACTCATTCTATGGCTACAATGATTTATCAAAAAACGTTAGTTTTTCTGCGATTGCATGCTTCTATTAATAAGACTTATTTTCCAATTTTATGGTCAATTGAGCTATAGACATTCTCGGTCAGAGGTACTCTCTTTTGGGAGTGAAAAGGAGATCATACCCAAGTTATGGGCAGCAATAGCTCCACCAATGTCAAAGCTCAAGAAACAGATGAAGTGCTGAGTCTTCTGAACGTTCTGAGGGAAAAAAAGAGAAGAATACACAAACCTAATGGCAGCAATAGCTTCACCAGTTCCTTAATAGACACAGCTACACACAGAAACACTGTGCCAGGCGTACTTTCTATAGGATAGGAAAATAAAACCATCAGCTGATCCCAACAATGCACACTCAACTGTCTCTTTTCACTAAACTGTCCTATTTTCTAGCAGTCTGATCACAACGTGTCCTGATCATCTGATCTAACCCGTGTTCGTCCTCCCCAGTGGCCCACCGACTCTACAGGAGAGCAGAAGGTTCTGACTGCGGGCTCCCAGGTGGTTGGAGTGGTGGCGGTGCTGTTGGCCTGCCTGTCCAGCGGTTTTGCTGGAGTTTACTTCGAGAAGATCCTAAAGGAGACCAAGCAGAGTGTGTGGGTTCGCAACATACAGCTGAGTACGATTCTGAACCTAACATCATGGTTATGAATGGCCACACAGGGACAGTATTATGTAAAACTGACTTTTATTGAGCTTTACATCATGTTATAATAGAATCCCACCATCAAAAACATAGCGGGAGTGTTGCGTTGATTCTTTTCATGCATGTTTGAGAAATCATTTAGTCTCCCGTGGCAACCATTCAGCTGTGCAAAACGCCAGGTTGGACCTAGCTCCGCCTTTGTGACGATGCTCCTCCTCAGAGTCGCATTTTCTGAGCTCCCGCCTCCCAGAGCATTCCTCTCCCGTGACTCCCCACACTCGGCTCCTTCAGACTAGCCAGCAGCAATTAGCAAACACCTGCTGGTGAAACACTGGTAAAAATGTTAAGAGGTTAATAGAGGAGCCATATTGTGATGACTTCCTGAAAGTGGAGTTTCAGAAAGAGCAGGAGTTTTTAAAGAGACAGACGCCCAATTTCAAGTTGTAGTCTGAACTCAAGCTTCTCCTAATTCAGCTTCACCTCAAATTATTTACACACACACACACACACACACACACAGTTTTTTAATATACATATCTATATCCATCCATCCATTTTCTAACACCCTCATCCCTGGTGGGGTCTGGAGGTGCTGGTGCCTCTCCAGCTAACGTTCCGGGCGAGAGGTGGGGTCACCCTGGACAGGTTGCCAGTCTGTCACAGACATATCTATATATCACATAAATTACTTTATTTATTTTTATTTGTGTATTAAATTTCTAAACCTGGGACCAGAGTCTGAATTTCGTACCAAAAACAAGCTAACGGTAGCATCACAATGAATTGCAAAGTCAAATGTCTTTTAAGTCATATTTGATATATACAGTAACTAAAGGTAACATAGTTGTTTTATTGTGCTGTAAAATGGTACTATGTTGCTGAAAAACCTAATACTGCACCTTTAAAGACACTAGTTCTTGATGATCATGTAAAGGTTGTTGTTCTACATGCCACAGTTTCCCTCCAGTTGCTTTCAGTGGTCGCATTATAGATTGCCTGCTTGCGGTCAGGTTTCCTGAGAAAGCCTTTGTACAGCTGCTCCTCTGTCGCCCCGCCTGCAGTCAGTACCAGTGTTAGGTGTGCCACAGAAACAGGTTTTTCATGGCCAGCAGCTGTTGTTGCTTTCACCTTCCTAATGTTCCTAATGTTCTCCTTTTCAGCTGATAATGGTGTAGTTAAAACCTCACATGTGAGAAGAGCAGTATTTCTTTCTTTCTATTTAGTGAAACATTCTGAACCTAACAAAGTCTGCAGTCAATAACAAAGGCAATGGCAAAATGTATTAAAGCAAAAGGTGGATGTTTGCTTGCATATTTCCTGCTGTGGAGAATCATCGAGCTATTTTTATTTTTTTTTTTAGTGGTAATCATTATTTTGGTTAGCATTAGCATCGTTAGCTTAGTCTTTCTTCTGCGTCATCAGCTGTGGTCTGTGTGTCATGTTGTTGTTTGTTTGTTTGTTTGTTATTTTTTCTTCCAGGTTTGTTTAGCTTCCTGTTGGGCTTTGTAGGAATGATGGCGTACGACGGCCGGAGTGTGAGACAGTCCGGGACGTTTCAGGGCTACAGCGCCATCACCTGGATAGTTGTTGTCCTGCAGGTTGGCTCGCTTTGGTTCCCTTCGGTATCTCCGATTTTACCTTTTTTTTTTTCTTTTTTTTTTTTCTTTCCCCCCTTTCATAAGAGGGCTGCACAGTGGCGCAGTTAGTAGCACTGTTGCCTTGCAGCAAGAAGGTCCTGGGTTCGATTCCTGGCCCGGGGTCTTTCTGCACGGAGTTTGCATGTTCTCCCTGTGCATGGTGGGTCCTCTCCAGGTTCTCTGGCTTCCTCCCACAGTCCAAAAACATGACTGTCAGATTAATTGGTCTCTCTAAATTCTCCCTAGGTGTGTGTGTGCATGGTTGTTTGACCAATAAGGTTGCACCTCCTGACCCTTCTAGGGACAAGGGTGTAAAGAAAATGGATGGATGGATTTCCAGATGTAAAATAGTTGAAACTGGAAAAAAAGAATACAGTTCTTAACTCAACTTTGACTTTTATTTCATTGTAAATATTTTGTAGGAAATATACACAGCACCATGCAGGTAGTATTCACACCCCTCGAACTTTTTTCCACATTTTATCACGTTATGGTCACAGACCACTATATTTTAATAGGATTTTGTCTCAGACCAACACATGGTCAAAGGAAGTAGAATTATGAATGTTTTAAAAGCTCTTTTTAAAATAAAAAGCTTTTCATTTTATTTTTTTACTTAAGCCCTCCTCTCCCCTGGTTCTGTAATGTTCGCTAATGAACCTCTGAGGCCTTCACATTTGGATTTGTACTGAGATTATTTAAGAGTATCAAAATAAGGAGGGCTGGACATACTGCCACTCTTTTTGTTGGGATCACGTGAAAAACCTTCAGACTTTCAAACTTTGCTTTGCAGGCTGTGGGCGGACTGATCGTCGCCGTGGTGATTAAGTACGCCGACAACATCCTCAAAGGATTCGCCACCTCCGTGTCCATCATCGTGTCGACCCTCATCTCGTACTTCCTCCTGAACGACTTCCATCCCACGGGGTAACCGTGGCGACATAAAACGAGCCTAGCGAATTGCCGTTTGTTCATTGGATTCGTATAAATCTCTCTCTCTCTGCCTCTCTGCTCGCCCAGGGTGTTTTTCCTGGGAGCGGCGCTGGTGATTGCTGCCACGTTTCTTTACGGCTACCAGGGCAAGCCCGCCAATGGCGCTGTCAAAGTGTAATCAGGGAGCTCCAGCGAGTTGATGGATGGGATGGCATGGCAGACCTCCAGTCCTCCACACCTCCCTCTACCTCTCACATCGACGGACTGTGAACTGTAACCACCGCTCTGGTGCTCCCGTGCTTAAAATGCAGGAAGAATAGGAGCAGCGGATCTGGTTGCCGTGGAGCCACTTCAGCTGGAATCATGGAGGGTCAAATTTCTTTGCAGAAAACATAAGGTCGTTCACACTGTGACGCTGTGAAAACGAAGAGAGCAGTTCAGTCTGCAGTCACGGGAACTTGGGCTGTTTTTGTTTAATGAATTTTTTAACTTTAGTGACTCAGGGATGGGAAACAACGTCTTCCTAAATCAGAGCATCATATCTGACATCATCTGAGTCAGATGGGGAGAGCGCAGGCTCCCCCTAGTGGCGGGATGAGGAGGAGGAACCTTGCTGCAAAGAGGAGGGGTTTACCTCCGCCAAGAGATGCTGGATGTTCTTTATTTTTTTCATACCAGATGAGATGAAAGTAATGAAAGCAACATGACTGCCCTGACATTGCTGCTCGGTATTTATTTGAAAAAGATTTTCTTCTGTCGTTCTATAAATGCAAAATAAAGACTTTTATGGATGAATAAATTAAAATATGCTTCTAATTGATTTTTTTTACTCACTTCAAAGGAGCGTACACGGGGTCTGTGTGTGTTCTTGTGTCCACTCTCACACTGATGCGTTCACAAAAGAGAAGAGGAGCAAGGCTCACCCATGAATATTTTGAACATTTTCTTTTTGTCTCTTTCCCCTTCCCTTCCAGTTGCGCCTCACTCTGGAAAACCAAACCGGTCTCTATAGCAACAGATGGCTGAGTAAGCCGAGGTGCTGTGACAAAAGCAGAGACACCAAATTACCATGCCCGGTTCGACCTCGGACTGTTTCCCACGGACTCATCGTGTTCTGCGTTGTGCGTTTGGTGATGGAAAGAAAAGGCGGGGAGGAGTGGAAAAAGTGCAGTGGGAGAGGAAGGTGAGGCGTGAACCTGGAGAGAAGCACAGATGGAGGATGAGTCATGTGACAACGTGTGTGGAGTGGCAGGCAGGACCTTGGAAAGCTGTCAGGACGAGCCGATGGACGGACCATGACCAGGAAAACAAGGAGGAGGTGAAGGTGGCAGGGCCGTCAACAGAATGTTTGGTAAAGGGCGGCCGCTGGTAATCTGGGGGTGGAACACTAAGTAAAAGCATTTTAAGAACAAAAAATAAAACAAGCAAACAAACACCTGATCTTCCTGCTCGGTAACTTTTTCAGAAAAAAAACGTTAAATTTCTGCACAGATTCCTTGCAGAGTGACATGTTTCTAGTAGGAGTGAATCGATTGCAGTTTTCTGGCCGATCACCGATTCTCTTTTGCCTGAAAATTCAACAGAATATTGATATGTTTCCCTGCTTATAGAGTGTTCACGTGAAAAACAAACGTTTTTCTTATATTTTAATATCTAGGGTGCACCAGTTGCAGTTTTCTGGCCGATCACAGATCTTTAACACGCCTGAAATGCTCATTCCGATTTTGGGCGCTACAGATTTGTCTGAAAAGTTGCTAAAAGTAGCAATAAGGTTGCTAAGTTGGCAACAGTGGGGTAACTGTTGTTAACCACACATGTGCAAATGTAGCCAAGTGGGCGTGTCTGTCGGTCAGTCGTCTCATGTTAGAGCAAAAGAAGACAGAAGTTGACTTTCAGACCTTTGCGGACTTAGATTAGATCTATTACTTATGTAAATATCAGCCCATCACGATCTCTCAAAATTAAGGAAATCGGGCCGATTCATCGTCCAGCCGATTTATCAGTGCACCCTTAATTTCAAACTTTAATTTCAGTTCATTTTGATGATAACGGCTTACAGCCTTGTAACAAAAGCCGCAAAAATCAGTTGTTACATAAGACAAGATACAGTATAACAATAGATCCTAATTATTGAACTAGTGCATCAGTAGAGTGAGGGGAGGCGATCAGACTGTGGTTCTGCTGAGGTGTTCAGGAAACATTACACATGCTCCAATAAAGTACCATGTGAACAGTCAGCTTGTTCGGTGAGCTCCTGCTGGACAGCTGCCTTTAGTCAGCAGGTTTTCTCATTGGTGTAGACTATAATATGTTCAAAACAAAACATTTTGGCCTGTAAAATGTTTCTACATTTTGGCATGTAAAATGAGAAACGGAAGGGTTTCAGTAGCTGTAATCCATAATCACCGAAAATGAACAGAACTAAACGCTTAGAATGCATCACACTCTGCAAAAGGATTCTATATAATAAGACCCTAAAAGTTTTTGACTTGAATTTCTGAAATAATGGCATCTGTGATGATATCTTTTAAAAGTATTAAATAAGCATATTCAGTATTATCATATGCTTTTTGTAGCCCATTTAATAATGTGTGCATATAGCTTTAAAGTACTGTAGCTACATTTTTACCTAGATACATGATTCTTGAATTATCTGGAAGTAAATGTAATCTTTTTTTGTTGTTTTTTTTTGCAATATGTAACTGGCTCTGACATTAAACATAACACATAATCTTACTGTGATTACCAACTAAAATATTATGTCATATTTTAGTCTGTGGGTTACAGGAGGATGAATTATGGAAGCAGCATGTCATGTCTGAAACATGTCATGCCCCGCCCACTGACTTTGGCAGTGGGCGGGGCTTACACTGCTCTCCAATCAACCAATCAAAGGCCAGTGTCTATTTAACAATTCAATGACAGTTGCGGCACTGCTGCTGACATAATTAAATAAAGCATGACTTGCGTATGTTTGCATACGATTGAACCATAAAACTAATTCAAATGTAATTTTGACATTTAAATTATTAACCCACTTGAGTAAATATGCATGGATGTATTCGTTTCCAGTTTTATTTAAATTGTCACATATATAAATAATTATTTTGTCATTTATCTGTTTCTCAAAATCTGATACAGTTTGCCCTCTGTAGGTGGAGAAGTGAGGAGAGAAAAAAAAAATGACACAAGCATTTATGTGTAGTAAATAAATGTTGCAAGTCTCTGAAGCATGTTCTTTTCTTAAATTCATGTCCATAAAAAATATTACGCATACAGGACTGCCAGGGAGGGTGGGGGCAGAAGAGTGACTTCTTAGAAGTAGTCTTGGTTTAATTCCAGACCAAGAAAACTATTACGAATACATATACAATCCATTACTGGAGTAACTTTATCTGTGACATAACTTTATTAGTGCCACTCTGGTTGGTGGACACCTCCAGCTACAGTAAGTGTCAGTGTGCCTTATGGCAGTATTCCAAATCATTTACACTGTACTTATAAGCTTGTCTGGCATAGTCTTTTTTTTTTTTCTTATTTATCGCATGAAGAGATCCAGCTCATCTTTAAAGCCATCCGACACCCACTGAAATACAGTATATCAGCTGCACAAAAGAGGCGAAAAATATGCCAGAAGTGATAGAGGACTCCTGTGAAAACGGTAGCAGTAGTGTTCCCCTTCCTCGTGGGTGCTCTCAATACAATCTGATGGATGCATGGGTTTAATCTTAAACCTAAAAAGACTCATATAATACTTAAGATTCCTTGAACTGATCTGAGTACATCCTTTAATAGCAGTACTGGGTGTGCTGAAGGCCTTTGTTGGCACCGACGAGGTCAAACCAGCCCGCATCGTATTTTGGCTGACTTGTCAATCAAAATGTCTTCAGGTATCAAGTTATACAAAACAAACTGCTGCTTTTAAAATTCTATAAGAACAGTTTTTTTTTTTCTTTTTCTTCTTCTTCTTTTTTTCAGTCTCCTCACTCTCTCATGCAATAAGGTCTACATAAGGATGCGGGATACAACTCTTGTTGTTGACTAATACCTCTGTGGTACGTCTAAAAACTGGGTTTGTACTTTGCTAAAATGCAGGCAGAGATAAATATGCAGTTCAAAACTTTTCGGGGGGCGGCGGGGTTTAGACAAGCCTTGATGTCGCTCAACGTCCTAGAGGACAAACTGTGGTGTTTTCTTATGACTGCTGTGTCAGATTCAAGATTCAACCTTCGCTTTGGCTTAAGGTAACAGTCCACTTCAGTCCTTTAGAAATTAGGACCTGCAAGGACACCAGCGGACACTGTGACCACTCCGTCCTCCCTTTTTCCTTAAAGGGAGCACCTATGCTTTTGTCTGTGCAGAGATTTCATCCCCTCCTATTTTGGCGGTATGACCACAAGCGGTGCCCCTCTACGCGGCCTCCACATCAGCACTTGGGCGTCGTTGGCGTTGGGCCTTCCCAGAGCGTTGGGAGGAATGGGCTCCTGGTAGTTGAGGATGTGCGGCTGCTCCTGGTACGGTCGGCCAACAAGCGAGGCCCTGGATCCGAGTGGCATGTCCGGATCCACGGCAATGTCGACCCGCATCCTCCACCGCACCGTCTGCAACACAATGCGCTCCTGGAGAAGACAAGAAGGATGCACTCAGTATGTCAGGAATACTCCTTCAATAGTGGGAATTATGATGGTCTTGAAGTTGCATTATGTTATCTATTACATGATTGTTTGTCTTGAACAAGGGTGTCCAAGTCCACTCCTGGAGAGCTAACACCCTGCAACTTTTAGATGCATACCTTATCTAACACAGCTGGATCAAATGAACTCACTGTTACCAGGTCTTTGCAGAGCTGAACTGGTGAAAGAATTCAGCCTTTTGACTAAATGGCTGGGAGCAGGGATGCATCTAAAAGTTGCAGTCTTGAGGACTGGAGTTGACCGCTGGTCTTAAACTACGCTAGTCTGTCCAGAGAGAAGCTGAACAAGCTTGCAACTCAACAGAAAACAGGCCTGACGAAAATCTTCGACTGCAGCCTGACTGAGTTTTAATGACCACTGTAGGGGCTTTCCATTGGCCATAATTCAGTCATTTGTAACTTTACACCAAAAGAGAAAAGTGCAAGAGGAGCTGATACCATCACAGCCTGTCTGTGTGAAATACAGAGTCTGGATGTACAGCCAGTGTTCTGCATTAACAGCTCAGACAAAAATGTTGATGGACACACGTGAAACCAAGCAAAATGATGTGAGAACAGACAGCCGGTTTGCTCTCTGCAGTCTGCTCCTACCTTGGTGACAGAGTTCATGGCCACCAGCCAGGTGATGAAGCTCTGGTCCCGGGTGATGTGGGTCAGCATCGGGGTGTTGCTGTTGCTGATGGGGACTGCCCAGGTCACGCTGGGGTAGAAGTTGTCATTCATACTGACTGTCAGCCGAGATGGTTTGGACGTGGGGCCGGTCAGGGTCACCGTCTCCGTGGTGTTGCCATACCAAGGGTAGCTGACGCCATCCGAGTCGCTGATGGCCTTCACCCGGCCCTCTCGCAGCTCTGGTAGCTCCCAGCTAGACCTGCGCCAAGACAGGACACAGAAAGGTGAAACTTACTTTGCCTGAGTGAAGATGCAACATAAAAAGCCAGGTGGCGTCTTCTCCTCACATGCCAATATCACCATAGGTGTTGTAGAACTCCATCTGGGTACAGGCTTGGATCCAGCCCACCACCCAGGTCTCATTGCGGGGCACCGGCGGCATCACAACTCCTGCTGAGGCCCTGAAGTAGGGTGTCTTATAACGGAGCACAATCGGTGAGTTCTCCTCTATGATTGTAGGACACTGGTCGATAGAGGCAGACACCTCGTACACCACGATGTTCTCCCGCCTGATGCGGGGCTTGCAGGCGATGCTTTGAAGGCAGCCCATAGTGCAGGCGACAAGCAGAAGGAGCAAAAACAGAGAAGGAGGGACCAAGTGATGCCTGGCCAGTATGCTCATCAGTCCCCCCTCAGGGCTCCACCCGTGCCTGGAGAGCAGACCTAAGCTTTTAATTGCACATCACCAGTGATTGGTTGGGACGAAAGAGTGGAGAGGATGATTGGGGAGCGCCACAGTCACCACAGATCAAGCACACAAACATCCACCATCATATCTCCAGGATGGTGTGGAGAGTGGTTTCGGGGGAGAGTATATCACAGATCTCCGCAGCCTCCTCCCCCCGGTCTGTCTGCTGACTGCCGCACTGCCCTTGGCGCTCGTCCCCAGAAACTGCAATCCGGCCTCCCCTGGGCTGCTGCTTCCGCTCCGCCGAGCGTCCCCTGCTCCTGGTCGAGTCCGCACGTCCGGCTGCACGTCGGTGCCCCTTGATCCTGCTGCCCTGCTGCCGGCTCTGCGCTGTCATGTCAAGTGGCGACAGGGCAGCCAGGTGCGTCAGAGGAGGAGGAGGAGGATGAGGGCTGGGATGCCTTTTGTTCGCTCGGCTTTCCTCGGATTTGCCCGAAATTCACGCGGCGCCCTCGGAAGCCAAAATCGGGGTCTTCATCGCTCTGACCTACATGGAAACAGAAGATGCGAAAAGGCGAGCTCGTAAAGGCGGAGCCAGCGGGGGATGTTTTAATGCTTTCCTCGCAGTGCGCTTCCATCCGCGGAGACCCATGAATGGTGCATCATGAATGGAGGCAGCGAGGCGGAATGGACGTGATAAAAGCATACCATCAGCCCCTCGGTTAGCCGCCTCATCGCCAGGCTGTGGATCATAACGGAGCGGAGAGCATCCTCTTCCCAGCGGAGGGTCGCCTTGTACGGTTTGGAGGTGCTGATGCTGTAGAGGCAGCGGAGGGAGGAAAAGAGAGAGAGAGAGAGAGAGAGAGAGAGAGAGAGAGAGAGAGAGAGAGAGGGAGGGAGGGGCGTCACCCGACCTCTGCATTGAAAAAAATAACAAGTGCACTGAGAGGGCGTGGTCACGACGCTGCATCACGCACCGTGTGGGGAAACCTGATTGGTGGATGGAGTCAACAGCGGAAGTGGAAGCCGTCCTGTTCTTCCACCGACCGACACAACTGACACGCACTCACCGGTCACCACGGCGCCGCTTCCCCGCTCGCTCGGTGCTGGTTTATGTTGGGCCGCCTGCTCGGTAACGCGTCGCAGAGCTTGTTGAAGCGGGTGTCGCACATCATGAAGCCGAAGGTTATCTTCGTCCTGGGCGGGCCCGGCGCCGGCAAAGGGACGCAGTGCTCCAAAATAGTGGAGGTATGATGGAGGAAAGACAATGAAGTCTGGCGACTTCCGTTGCGAAGGTGTAGCTAGGTGACACGAGAAGCTTTGAGTGCTTTGACTCGTTATTACGTTTTTATTAACGATGCAGTAACCATGTCTCTTTTATCGACTTCCGCTTGTCCTCTAGAAATAAACGTTAGCTTGCTAGTTAGCTTCGTTTTTGCTCTTATAAACAAGCAGAACCTGGTATACCGGAAATGGGGAAGACACGTTTAATGACGCCAATGAGACCAGCGCGAGCTTTTCTACACAGCGCCAGTTTTCTCCAGAGCAAACAGCTGAATGAATGAGCGAAGCGACCATGACGTAGAGCAAACAGAGCCGGCAGGATGTTGGGTCTGTACAGCTGCAGTTATGTAACAACCACAGCCAGTCTGGGCACCGGGACCCTTCACCACACAGAAATAAATGTTTGAGCAAACTTCTGTTGATTTACCGACAAGATGGAGGTCACTGTCCTGAGCTTAAAGCTCTAGCCTCTTCTCAGTGTGTTTTCTCTCATGGAAATGTGAAACATGACATGAAATATGTAAAAATAGATCAATACACGAGGTGAAGGGGTTTCCTTACTGGCTGGCTACTAGCGAGCTTTAGAGTCAAAATTGTCTTTGGTAATCCTTTTTGAAATCTTTCTCTGTGGCTATTTTTTGCTTCTGTGATGTCCAGAGGGGAAACTCTACTGCTGCTGTGTGGTCATTATCCAGAAGGAACAGAAAAAAAAAGAAGAAGCTAAACAGGCACCTGTTAGATGTTAATGAAAAGTGAAGTCAAACTTTCATGATACGGCCTCCGCCGTGTTTCACAGATTATTGATGCCAGTCGATTTATCTTTCAGAAATCCCAGTTCAGTTAAAAAACACTTTATCTGTCCCAAAAGTCACAACTCGTTTCATGCAAGTATCTTCAAAACCACTGGTGATGCTGGGTAAGGATTTCCTGTAGCAGTCAATCTTGCAACAAAGCTATTGAGGACTCTGACTGAAGACTGTTGCTATATGACGGTCTGACGGCTGTCCTGACATGCTAACTCCTCAGTATCTGGGAAGCAGAGACGGTATTTCGTCCATAGCAGCGTCTCCTGGACAAGCACCGTCACATTTTGGCTGGCTCTGCTAATCCACCTCGTTGGCTTTTGCTACTCCAAATGTTCTCACATGAGCCCCTTCACACTCTTGTTTTACAATCATTCAGTTCAGTCCTCCAATCAGGTGTTGTGTTGCTGGGATTTATTAGATCCTAATTCATTAGATCCAGATTTATTTCTCCTCCAAAATAACCTCAAAATGGAATGTAAAATGAATTAAAAAGCAGCCAAATATTCTATTGGATCATATCTGATAGCCACTTTCAATAACGCGAGCATATCACCATCAGGAGGACTTTGCTTACAGACCAGTTATAGAAGAAAAAACAGTTTCTATCTGTTAGCTTAGCATCTTTCTTCCTGTCCTCGCACTGTTTGTGTTTAACTGTAAAACTGGTTTCTTGCTGAAAGCATTCCCAAGTGGCGTACATGCTAGACGCTTGGTAGCGAGGGTTTATGATGGAGACTTTGAACCAGCGGGATTGGGTGTTGGCAACGTGGCAGCCAGACCTGAATGACAAGCTCCTTTCATTCAGGGCACAAACAGCCGACTTTTTACGAGCTGCAGGTTTACAGTCTGATAAAGCACTCATCGTTTGTTTGGATAAAAATGGAGCAAGAAATGCATGCATTCGTCGTGTTTTAACACTGAACATCAGTTGATCATATAAAAATTCTAACGTTTCCTCTCTGCGTGTGTTTCTGTGTGTGTTTCAGGCCTACAACTACACTCATTTGTCAGCTGGAGATTTGCTGAGGGCAGAGCGAGGCAGAGAAGGGTCTGAGTGTGGACAGCTCATCGATAACTATATCAAAGAAGGCAAAATCGTCCCGGTGGAGATCACCATCAGCTTACTCAGACAGGTACGCGTCAGGTCCAGGTTCTGCATACAAGTTACCTACAACTTCAGCCTAGATGAAGTTGTATGCAGAACCATACAACTTCATCAGAGCCAGGCTTATCTTTAGTCGATCAGTTTTATTAATGCAGGAAAAAAGCTTTTTCTTTTTTTTAATTTAGTGTGACTGAAAGAACTATGATGGAACATTAGGGCCATTGTAGATAGCAAAACAAAAGAGGTGCATTCCTACCAAAAATCTCTTGAGTTTAAGAAGTTGAAAGTTTTTGACTTTTGAAGCTTGACATTTCTATGTTTTTTTTCTAGATTTCTAGATTAATCTCAAAATGTGGCAAAATTAGTGGTACTCTCTTTAAGTTCCTTTAAAATAAATGTGACTGAAGCCTTTATTTTAAATTTTTTTGAGCTGATTAGAGTTCCTAAGATCTTATGTTTCTCTGGGGTACAAATTCTTTGTGACACAGAGACCCATTTCTTTTTTTTCAGTGGTTTTCAAATGAAAATTCATTTTCTTTTTTCAGGCAGATTTTTTTTAATATATATATATATATTTTTCTTTTTACTGTGTAGTCATACATCAGACCACAGACAAATGTATATGGAGTAAAACTTTATTGACATAAAACGTAATGTAGCACCCTGCAAGATAGAAATCCCAAAGTGCTTCAAATGATAGAAAAACACAACGCAAATTTGAACAAAATTACATTTCAAAAACTAGATAACTATATATAAAAAGACTCCAAAAATCTAGATGACTATGTCATGCTAAGAGAGATGCAGCAGAATACAGTGAAACTCACACCACTGATCCCAGTATACGCGCACCATTCAGCACAGAGGCGCATTAAAGGCGATGTACACTTCAACAGCGTGACAGAAGTTGATGTTCTTCCAAACATCCCCTCATCCTGTCATGTTCAGACCTGTGTCACAGATAGGTTTTAACCCACCATCATACCTGCGAAGATGGAAAACTGACAGCGGTTTAGGTGAAAAACAGCGAAGGACAGCTCAGCCAATCAGAGCCTGCCTGCCAGACGGAGCACTCCACTCAGTTTGAGTCAGATGGACTCAATCTGGAAAAAAACACAAAACATTTCAAGCCCTGAAGGAGGTTGGGGAGATGACTCAACAGTTTATTTCAAAATGTTATTTTTATTAGTGCAATGAAAGAAAGCCAGCGTGTCATAATAAACATTCCTGCAGCTGCTCCAGGGTTGCCAAGAGGTTATTTATTCTGCTTTTTTCGTGAACATCTGTTGTTCTGTTGAAGGTTTTCACAGCTGCTCTGTGAGCCGCTCCAACTTTGTTTGTGCCAGTCATGCAAACCTGCTGCGTTTCCATTCACCATATAATGGCAAAATTTGACATTTCGAAAATAAATGTGCTTAATTCATCGTATTTTGGTTATCATACCCACATGCATTTTACCGTGTATAGTACAATTTTGAATTATTTTATTTGTTCCATTTGGAGAAGCTACACAAACCAACCCAAACCTGTGTGATAATGTTAAAAGCCAAATCGCAGGCCTGATTCCTGTATGCTGTACTAGATGTGTTAATATTTCCTCTGTTTTCTGACCATATAATTGCACAATTTAACATTTAAAGTAAATTTGCTCAGTGAAAACACGTGAATTTTGGCCATATCGAAATGGGTTTATTTCACAAAACTGCATCAGAAACACTTTTTCCATATCGCAGGAGCCACATGATCAACAACTGAACGTTACCGCTGGCGCAAACCATGAAGAAGACAAGCACAGGAAGTAGCTGGAGGATGGTGGCGCGTTTTTTAATGACTTGTTGCATGAACAATCTTATCTTGGGATTTTAATCATGTTTCTTATTTAATGGAAACATCGCAATTGCAAAGTTGTGTTTCTGCGACATTTTGTAACGTGCGGCTGTTGCCATTTTTGTGGTTTATCCCCCGTTTAGTCCATGGAAGAGACGATGACCAAAGACCAGACCAAGAGCTATTTCCTAATCGATGGCTTCCCTCGTAACGAGGACAACCTGCAGGGCTGGAACCGGGTCATGGACGGCAAAGCAGACGTCAAGTTTGTGCTTTTCTTTGACTGCAGCAACGAGGTATGCCACCGAACGGGGCATCTGAACCCACATCCGATTTACTTTAGTCCAACACATACAATATGAAGATGTGATATGTGCGCAGGTTTGCATCGACAGATGTTTAGAAAGAGGGAAGAGCAGCGGACGGACAGATGACAACAGAGAGAGCCTGGAGAAAAGGTGGGACGTCTGCTGAGTGCTGAATTCATGCTTGTTTGATTGGTTTCTGTGTGAAGAAGTCCAACTAAAATCCAGCGTGTCTGATTGCTCTGGCCTATTTAACTGGCCAACTGGATACCTGCGTATGTCGCTGGCCTGATTTACGTCTCGTTCGAGTCCCCTGTGCAGCCCGACCCCAATTACTAGCTGCCGTTTCTTCTTCTTCTTCTTACGCAGAATCCAAACCTACCTGAACTCTACGCGACCAATCATCGAGCAATACCAGAAACATGGCAAGGTGCGCACCATCGACGCCTCCCGCTCCGTGGATGAGGTGAGGAAACACCGCGCCTCGATACGGCTCCTCACTTTTCTGTTTCACCATTCTTAAAGCCCGCTGAAAAATTTCCACATTTTGTCTTTTTTGACCGTCACTTTCCTAAAATAATGGGCTTAAGTTGATATTTTGACAAAGGCATTTTTTTGTTTTGACAAAAAATGACTCGGGCCATTGTTAAAGGAAGGAGACGACATGAAGGAAACCGATTCAAGGTTTTCAACATTTTCCACAAATAAAAATCTGAAAAGTGCGGCATGCCTTTGTATTGTGAGCATCAAACAAAACTTTTTACGGGTTTCTTCTTTCCGTACCTTCATAAAGGCCAGATTTGCAGAGTTCTTGACTAAACCTTGGATGTTTTCTAAGGTCGCTCTCGACAATGAGATGCTGCATCACAGACGGTTATCCTTTAAATAAATAAATACTCCTCTACTGCTCTTTCACAGTTACCATGTCCCTCTCTCCTGCTTCTCTGATTAATCCTGTCCAAACTCGTCATAAGTTTAGATATGATTTTATTTTGTTTTGTTTTGTAGTGAAAAGAGCAGCAGGTGGAGGAACTCCTTCCTGTGCTTTAACAATCATCTCAGTTAGGTGACATCTGAAGCCCTTTGGGGTTTAATTCAGAACAGTTTTTCTCTAACTGTGACCCGCTGGCGCCCCCTACTGGCCCGCAAGATACTGCATGTAAGCTACTGTTTATTTACCGTGACTTGAGCTCAAATCAGAAGCTCAAGATTAAGATTTAAGCTGAATCTTTTGTTAAGCTCAAAGTTAGCTTAATAAAAGACTGTTTTTAAAAATGATAATGGATAAAATTGTGTCGCTCAAAAAGAAAAACTGAAGACACCGGTGGAAGGAAAACAATACCAGGATTAGTTATATGACCAGAAGAAGCCAAGTGATATCTGCTGTCAGTGTTGATGTTCACTAGTGATTCGACTCTTTTGAACAGTTCTTTGTCATGAACTGTAGGACTCCAGACTCGGTTAATGAGAACTGTTCTGTTTTTTGCAACTTTGCTTGTTGATAGTTATCTGCTCACATATCAAGAACTTTTATTTTTGTTTCTGCCAGTGCAACTCAAGTCTGTTTTTCTTATTATATGCTTCTAAGTGACAAATACCCTAAATGTTCTTAATGCACACAGCAGCTGTAGTAAAGAACAACTTTGTTTTTTGATTTGCTGTCATTGGAAAGTTTAGAATCCACACTTTCAGAGTTTGTAAATAGCTCAAAACGCCCCGAGTCGACTTGTTCATGGTTTGTCATGGCCATCTTCTAAACAGCATTAACTTTCTCATTAGGATGAACAAAGACGACAACAAGTGACTTGAGACTAAAATTGTGATTTCAGGTTGTATTTATTAAGATGTTGTTATTGTGGAGGTATTTTCCAGTTATGTCGTCCGAGAGTGTTTGTTAAATGTGTTAAATCTGGAAAAGTTTGAGGAACCCTGATTTAGAGGTATGCCACACTTTTCAGATTTTTACATGTACAGTAAACCAAATTTGAAAATCACGCATCATTAATCTTCCACTTCAAGTTAAAGTTTGCTGTTGTAACGTGACAAAAATGTGGAAATGCTGAATTGGAGTGAATGGAGACGATGTTTGTTTTTCTTTCTTTTTTTTTAACCACAGAGTGAAACTAAGCCCTGCCCTTTTGTTTCCTGTCCCTCCAGGTGTTTGCTGATGTGAAAGGCATCCTGGACAAAGAAGCTTGAGTTTCTCCCAGCTGCCAGCAACATTCGTTTATCTTTTTAAGTTTCTTTTTATCCACTGCGGTTCTACTTTAATGCATTTCTATGTCCTTCCAGACGAGTTTTTATGTTTGTTTTCCTTTTGATTTCCATGTCTTTTTGTAAACGTGACGCTGTTCGCGCGAACACGTCGCGCGGTGGTAGAAGTGATGGAGTTGGGGGCCGGGGGCCGAGTGCTGGGGGCCGGGGGGACGGGAGGAGATGCCCAGCAGCTACTCGCCATCGACCCGTTCAGCGCCTCTCCTCTCGAGACTCTTATAATTTTATCAAAGACGCTGAACGCTATCAACATGGTATTTAGCACTAATGTCTTCACAGTATCATGTCGTAAGAAGGAGCTGTGATGCTTCAGACCAAACTGTCATGTGACCTGATGACAAGGACCGAGTAGGCTCTTCATCGATCTGCCAATAACCTTTCAGGAATCTCATTAAATTCAGTTCTACGTCTGTGTCATGTTTGGACAGCGGCTGCTCCACGTGGAAGCATCCAGCATCTGGTTGGGGGGAAAAGGTGGGAAGAGTGAGACGTGTCTTTAGCAGAACATTTTGATGCACTTCATTGAAGAAATAACATCTGGGACAAGTTGAAATAAATATGTAGATGAAAATGAAAATTTTTTTGTATGATGTGTTTAAGGAGGATTCATAAAGATGGAAAGTGAAAACAAAGCATTGAGGTTTTTTTTGTGTGTGATATTTTGGTTATGACACCAAATATAATAACCAATATATAGTTTACTGTTTATCATAAAATTTTGAGTTGTTTAATTTATTTTATCGAGCATACCTATCATAGCCAACTGTTTCATTAGCCACACCCAGTACACATTACTACATATGTTAATATCAACAGTCAAAGTCCAACACAATGTGTGTTTCCATTGAGCAAATTTGTGCAATTTGGCTTTTTGAAAATAAATTGGCTCAATAAAAACAAGCAAATGTTGGGGAAAAATTTTTTGACTAAAAACACATTTTTCACTAGGACAAGATGTTTTTTGGCTTCATAAAAATTGGTTTATTTCGCCAAACTGAAAAGGGAAAAAAAAAATCTCATTCTCACATGATGAACAACCGGATGTAGCCACTGGTGCAAAAACCACGAAGAACAAGGTGATGGGAAGTAGCTAGAAGGTGAGCATTTATTCTAATGACGTATCACAAACTTATTCTGTGTGGTTTTAATTACTTTTCTAATTGAATGGAAGGTCCCCAATTACAAAATTGTGTTTTTTCGACATTAATGTAACATTGACAAAGTTTTACACACATTTTATCAAGTGCATTTTCACCCAATGTACTTCCTGCTGCCCGGACAATTTTAGTGTGGAAAGAATTTTAACTCATTCTATAGCCAGATGTTTAAACAGAACAGCTCAACGTGTGGAGCAGAAGATGTTTACGTGATGGTTATGCAGAAAATGTGTTTACAAAAAAAATTGTTTTAAGAGTGCAGAATCAAGAAATCACTCAAATAGTAGAAAACCATGAAATGCGCTGAAATGTTTTTCAAACATCCTGATCTAAAGAAATGTCATAATAGATTAGAGCAATGATATTGTTGCCTGAAAAGTGATCTGTGGTTTGATGATGAGGAGAAAAAGTGGAACCGCTACAACAGACCCTTCCTGCCCACAGCCATTGTCATCTATAACAGCCTATTGATCCCTTTTGGATCAATAAAGTATTTTTGAATTGACTTGACTTTATGGTTCCATTTGTCTTTTTGTTGTTGTATTTTTTCACGTTATCTTTGTATGATCCAAATATTTGCTTAATGACCTGAAACCTTTAGATGAGAGGAAAATAAAGCACAGACTGAAGAAACCTGGAATGCTTGTTCAAAGCACTGCGTGTGTTATTGATAACAAAGATCTATTCAAGTTTTAATCAACATTTTACAAACATCACATCATCAACCAGCAGGGGGCGTAATATCCCATATTTCGATGCATGTTTTTGTATTTATGAACAACAAAAAAGAAAACGTCTGTGAAAATACTTTTACGGTTTCTGAAGTTCTTTTATGTGGATTTCATACCTTATTGTTTTTGTTTACATGTAAATCGTTGTTTTTAGTCCTTTGTAGATCAGAAGACAGAAGTTTAACATAAAAACGCCTCAAGCTAATCCAGACTCTGAGGAACAAGTTCAACAAGTCATTTAGGTCAAAGGTCAAAGGCGTACTGAAAACACAACTTCATAACCAGGTTCAAAATTCACTCAATAGGCCTGACCATACAGTCAATTAAAGCTGTCATGTGAAAAAGTGAACTAAGCAATGATTTGATCATTCTAATACTAACCATATAGTTAGAATATGTATTAATAAAACAGCAATTTACAGCAGGTAGGAAAATGTATTTCCTACCTAGTAGAAAACCCTTGAATATACTACACTGTATTTGTGACCTTGGGTGACCATGTCAAGGCATTTTAAGTAAACTATAAAGAAGCTTAATGGGTGATGAAACAAAGTCAACTTTACACATGACAAGGACTCAAAACGACCTTGTTGGAAGTTTGTTCTTACACACCATTAATCTGGATGAAATATACATGTAATAGTTGTGATTATGTCAAAAAAAACAAAAACATTCTTTTAAATGATGGAACATGTACTGTACAGGTGCAATAAATACTGGTCCTTAGTGTAGAACAGAATTGCTTCTTAAGTACAAACTAACAGGTCTGTGAGAACCAGAATTCATCCTGATGTGAAACGATCAAATACTGCATGGTTGCAATAACACGCTAATTATTATCCCACAGTGTTTAGGGGTGTTTTTAATGGGAATATCAGACCGCTCTCCAGGAAACACAGTTGTGAGGTCAGACACTGATGTTGGACGAGAACGGTTGGCTCACCATCCCACCTTTAACTAATCCGATAGTTTATATGGGGTTGAACTGAGTGCTTTGTGTAGGCCACCCAGGCTCCTGTTTAACACGTTTTGAAGCAGTCTGCATCCCTGAAAATGTGTTGTGAAGTCTACTCATCTTTACTTCATCATTTAGTCATATTCTAATGTAGTCAGGTTTCTGCATCATAAATATGTCACTAAGTCTCATAGTGGTAATTTAACACCCAAAAATGGAGGAGTGACGCATATATGCTTCACAATACACATTTTATTGTCATATATATAAATATATTTATAAATATATTTCATATGTATATTCAATTGCCATTAGAAACACATTTGCTTACATAGTACTGATATTCCTGAGTGTTTTAGCTTGAAGCCTGGTGTCTGCACATTAAAGAGCTTCACCCTTCAGGTGAGGTGCTTCCAAACCAACGGTGCCTTAACATGCATATGCATTAATTAACTCGAGCACCAAGGCAAATACATAAAAAAAAAAATAAAAAAAAAAGCAGTTAAGTACCAGAGCTTTCAGATGGTCACAATTAAAATTCAAATAATTGTCAGTCTGTGGAAAAAGCCAACAGAAAAATGTCAATGTAAGGCACAGAAAATCTGCCAAATATGGTGAGTGTTTTACGAAGCGCACGGTCAAGTAAAGGGGGGAACAATATCTCTTATCTCTTAATGGGTTGCTGCAGCACCAAATATTAGAAGAAATAATCACATTTACAAAAATAAACAAGAATATAAAAGTGCCGGGAACAGGGTTCAAGGAGCCGTTGAGAACATTTAAAGTAGAAATACTCAAGCTAATGTATGAACACAGATATATTACAACATCATGGGAACGTGCAAGACACCAAGCTCAAAACAAAAAAAAAAATCTGTGAAAAAAATTCAATATGTACAAAAAGTAGCAAGTTTTAAAACAAATGACAGTCTGTAAATATTACAGCATGTACCACAACCTATGACACAGCAAAAATAAAAAGCCACTCCATGAGGAGAAAATGTACCAAATATTAATATATTCACACTCTGCCAGCAAATAGTAGCTATCTGAAAATATATAATATATAGGTATCTTATTTACACGAAGAGCTTTATGAAAGAAAAGTTAAAATCGGCATCATGACTGCATCAGACCAATTACTGGGCAGGTTCATACCTCATCTAAAACCAAAGTGTAACAGTGATTCTCTAATCGAGCAACAAAGAGGGCTGACATTCTGTCGAGGTATTTGCAAAAAGGAGAAATACCCACTCAGATTCACATTCAAGACGTACATTCTGTTGTTGGGACATTCAAAATAAAAGCGCAGACTAGCGTCTCTCACACGTGGATACGAGCAACGTGTGTAAGCCCAGGGGAAAAAAAGGCAAATATTACACTTGAGCGTCCACTCTATATTTTTTTAACTCAGTCCGTAAGCAGTCGCCGGCGGCTAACTCAGGAGGAGCTCACCGGGCCGGCGACCATGTTGCCGGGAGACCTGCGGTACTGAGCCTTGGTGTTTGTAACGGCGCCGTGTTTCTGTCGGAGATGAAGCCTGAGCTGACTCTTGTGTCTGAAGTGGAGGTCACATTTTTCACACTGCAGAAAGAACACAATAAAAAAGAAATTATTTTTAATGTTAAAGCTTGTAATTATGACTTCCTGTTGGGCTTTTATTTTTTCTTTTATGTCTTTAGGACTACTCAAGGATCAGGGATTCCTAACGGGATAGGAAGCTTACATGATAAGGCTTCTCTCCCGTGTGGATGCGCATGTGGCTCTTGAGCGTCTGAAGGTGGCGGAAGTGCGTTCCGCAGATCTCACAGGGGTACGGTTTCTCTCCTGTGTGGATCAACACGTGGGCGCGGAGGTGGGCGACCTGGTTAGGCAAGAGACAGAAACGGTGACCGGACTGAAACATAGGCGGGCGTCTTAAAATGATTTCAAAGGTCGGCGCTTCTTCATCTTCTCACCTGCACAAACCTAGAACCGCATGTCTCGCACTTGTATGGCTTTTCTCCGGAGTGAATCCGCGTGTGAGTCTTGAGGTTGGCCGGACGGTTGAACTGAGCCCCGCAGATGTTGCAGCGGTACGGCTTTGCACCTGGAAGCAGATGCGGCAGGTTGAGCGAGGAACAAGCGTGGCTGCATCAAAGAGCTACAGCTGACCGTAGAAAGCACTCACCGGTGTGAACTGTCTTATGGCTGGCCAGGTTGCCTTTGTAGCGGAAGGCGGCCTGGCAGCAGTCACACTTGTATGGCTTGTCGCTGTGGACCTGACCCATGTGATCTTTTAGCGAGTCTTCCTCCGAGAACTTGGAGTCACACCCGTTGCAGAAGAAGTTATTTTCTGCCAATTTAAAAGAAAACAGCTTAAATTTAATGACTTTCAATCAGCAAAATAATATCACGTCTGATGGTTGGTGGTGTGGTACTCACCACAGCTAGAGGGCGAATAATCTGAGCACATTTTTGTGGCCTCGTCGCTGCTGTAAGAGGCTGGAGTGAGGTGGCTGGACTCCATGCGCTGAGGGCTATCGCAGCCAGAGGAGGAGAATCTGAAACCAAAGAGTGCGTTTCGGTTAGTTATCCTAAAGAGATCCCCAATTAGTGCCGATTCATCATGAGTTCTGCCAGTTGTACCTGCTGCTGCAGCTGAGTTCACTCATTTCCTCTCTGTGATTGCTGGCTCCCTCTTCTGGTTGGATCTCGTCATGTCCACCAGCTGCTTCACTACTGGCGGGGCTGAGAGAGGGCGACGCGGATTCCACTTCAGCTGTGTTGCTCTGGGTCTCCCTCCCGCTCTCGTCAGGGGTTTGGTTCAGGACAATGAACTTGTACTTCTTCCAGTTGCGGGCCTTGGCGTCTCTGGGGGTATCGCAGGCCTGCTTCAGGCTCATTCTGGCGTTAATGCTGCTGCTGGACTCAGTGGGCGAGTTCGGCTGGCAGTCGGATCTGTGGGGGCTCTGCGGGCTGCAGATGACCCCCTTGCTGTAGCTCAGGGTAGGTCTCAGACAGCCGGTTTGTGGGTGTTGGGTGTTGTGGCCCTCCACGGGAGAGGCGGGACACTGTAGGCTGCGGTGAGCTGCTGCCGGTCGGATAATGGAGGGTTGGGCCATGCTGGTGTTCACGATCTTATTAGAACCTTCTAGTACTGTAGCGGGGATGTGCAGATTGCCGTACACGTGGTAGGAACCAGTGGTGTTGATCCCCCTGAAAACATTGGGGACGTACCCCCCACACTCCTGAGGGGACAACCTCAGTAAGAGATTATTTCTGAAGTCTGGATCCTTTTCCTCAGCGAGCTTTTTAGCAGAGATTTCCTCTGCTAGATTTGACGAGTTGTTCTGTACCTCTTCCATTTGCATATTCAGAGCCTGATGTCTGCAGAAACAAATCGAAATGAAAATCCGATCCCTGCAGCTTTCACAGAAACAACAGGAAGCCATTTTTGAGTTTGATAGTCTGCATTACCTGGACTTGATAAACCTGTGGCAGGTGTCAGCAACGTGCTCCATCTGTAGGTAGATGGCTGTGTTCAGGGTGGTCAAGGCCACAGAGTCATTCAGGTTCAGAAAGGAAGTGTACATGAAGTCCAGCAGGAGGGAGAAACCTTTAGGATCCACTTTGGGGTCCAGGCTGATGGTACTAAGGCTCGCGTTCTCGGGTTTCATGAACACAGAATAGAAGAAGCCACTGTAGGATGGAAAACAATTAGTTGTCAGGTAGTAGTAGCAACGAGGTGTAAAGTGCTCTCTTTCATCTCCAACACGTACCTGCAGGCCACCAAGATGGCCTTGTGCGCATGAAAGATCTGTCCGTCCACCTGCACCGTGACATCGGTCAGGAGGTTCCTGCTGCGGAGGCGGTTGAAGTTGAGCAGGACGTCGCCTGCATGACGTGTGAATTGAATGCAGCCATCTGCAGTCGTGGCCATGCTGTCGCAATCTGTGCAGAGGTGCAAAAAGAAATTAAAAATTCAAAGCGAGGTCGGTGAATACTGAATGTAAGGTCTTTGTATTTTTTGCAAATAAATTCAGCTCAAGATCCAACACATAAAAAAGTCATAGAAACCAGGAAATAATTAAATAAATCCAGATATGAATAAACGTTTATTAATCATGTTGGACAACATAAAAGTGTGTTATGTAAGAATTGTTAGTTTATTCATGCAGTGGAGGTGAGGGGAGCTGTAATATTTGAGGGTGGGGTCAGTTAAAAGAGGCACTACGAAGCACACAAATATATTGGTATAAAAGAAAAACTAAAAACAATGCTGCAACTCATTACAGCTAGTCGTTTTCACTCCTAAATTATTGCATAAAATTATTTACGAGTATTAAAAATAGAAGAAATGTATGGGTGTGGCGGCGCTAGTAAGAGGTGGAAATTAAAAACAGGCACTAAGTAGGACAAAAATGGAAAACATAAAAAAAAAGATACATTTAGCAACAACTTAAGTACTGCAACTCAAAGCTTTCTGAAAAGTATGCATGGAAAATGTTATAATAAAAAGGAGCTTGCAACATTAGTATGAGTGGCTGTCACCCTGGCGCTCCCTTCACATCCGCACTGACAATCCGCCATTCACAACATGAGACACAACTTAGAAACTCGCGTTTCAACACCAGATGGCGCCATTGTAAACGGAAAAAAACATGTTTACTAAACTCTGTGAAACTCTGTGAAACTCTTGCTTCCCGTCAACCGGGTCTTAACGACAGGACAGTAAACACGATATATCTTCCTCCTAGTGCATACATGTGCTTTTTAAAAAATTTTTTAAACGACTGGATGCTTAATCAATAGGGTTGTATTTACACACCCTACATAGTTTTTAAAGACATTTTTCGTTTTTAAGGGTGGGTAAAAATGAATTCTAATTAATTTAATATTCTTTTCCCCCCCAAAAAAGAAAATGAACAAGTTTGCCACAATGTTCCCGGACTATTACGGGACACCTTTCTCATGTTTCTCCAATGTGCGCAGACAAACTGGCGCAGAGCGCGCGCTGGCAGCCTGCGGTGTGCGAGCACATTCCGTCCTTCCTGCTCAGATTGGAGCTGCCAGCGCGCGCGGGCCGAGAGGCTTTCTGTTCCCCCACGTCAGGGGTAATTTAACCACGTCTAACTTAACCAGTTTACATTCACTCACACGCCCCCCGGCTAACCAATCACCCACCGTGTTTCCAAACTCCCTGAAATTGCTACACTAAATCTCATACGTCACGACGTGGAAAAAAAAGGAGTGGTTTAGTTCAACTTGGGGCTGCTTGAGAGCAGGACAACACAAGTCCTGTCAAGTTTGCAAATGGAAGCGCTAAAGCTGTCCTGGAATCTCTCCAGGGTCCCGTTAAGTGTCGTACAGCCGGTTGTACTGTCAAAACAAACGGCGAAAGCGACGCGTTAGCAAAAGTGGGTCGAATAAAAAAGAAAAATAAATAAATAAATACTTTCGCCGTCGAAAAAAGAAACTGCGCAAAGGAAATTGGAAGTGACAGAACCAGACGGAGCGGTACTGTTGCGCCACAGCTAAACGCGACGTGACGTTACACTTGTGAAATAATAAACTGAAGAAAGAAAAAAAGTTAAATGATATTTGAAAGCATTAAGCTACAAGTTAGACAATTATCCACAGGTTTAACTAAGCACAGCAGTTACTAAACGCCGAGCTTCCGTTTAAAACTTCGGCTGTCAAAAACAACAACCACCACAGTTCACATGTCAGTTCACTCTCAGCTTAAATGTTCACAAAATACACCAAATAGATGAAAAATCTCCAGCTTGACAGCAGCAGGAGCGGCTGCACAAGCCTGTGCGGCTTCCCTACACTTCTGAGAAAATAGGAAGAGAGAGAGAGAGAGAGAGGGAAGAAAAAAAAGTCACCTTATAAAAGTTTCCTCGAAACTCTGAGCATCACCGGTTCTGAGAATCCAGTTCTAAGAAACACAGCGGCTCAATTCTCGGAATTTCAACAGAAGGCTGTTCCATGATCAGCGGGGCGGGGGAGGCTCCCTCCGCCGTACGTCGCCTAAAACTGCCGCAAAAGCACTTTATACACACACTGCGTGTGCTTGTCACAGACACGCTTTGTTTTAGGTGTTTCATGGTGTTTACTGTGAGATATGTCAACTGTATAAACTTGAATGAAAAGGTTTTTGATATTTCCAACTCTCCCCGCGTAGTGGTTGCGTCCAAGTGCAAGGTCAGCTGACCGAGTTATAAATACAGTGGGGAACAGGACTGTGTTGTCTGTCAAAACTCGCCCTGGGTCTTATGAAAATTGTTGGAAAGTCAGACGCTCATGTTCCCAAAACGAGTAATGTGATGTCGGCTCGTTTATTTGTTGGTTTGTTTTTCACTTTTTTTCCCAGCCACACGCCGCTAATCCAGGCTGAAACATTGATTTCCGTGTTTCCCCAAAGGGAGAAACACGACAGCTTCATCTGTCACAACTTCACACGTGTAAAACGGACTAAATGTCTCAGAGAAGCTTCACCCTGCAGATCAACCATGTCTATGTGTCAAAACTTATTGCACGTCTCATATATGTTTATGCGCATTGATTGTCATCAGACATGTTCTGGAAAATGATCTGTTACTTGTGTGTAATTTCTTATTGGCCTAACACGCCCTAACATAACTGAAAATATGAGTCCATCATAATGCATGCCGGGAAACTAAATGCTCTATAGATCTTCTAGCTTCCTTCTACAACACAAAGAAGAAAAATAACCATTCACCCAAATCATGAAATGTAGTGTCTAATAATAATAATAATAATAATAATAATAACAACAACAACAACTACTACAAATAATAATAATAGTAATGTAATAATATAGTTACATAATAATAATAATGATAATAATAGTAACTACTACAAATAATATTAACAATAGTAATATAATAATATAGTTACATAATAATAATGATAATAATAGTAACTACTACAAATAATAATAATAGTAACATATAGTATATAATCTATAAGGAACTGGATATTTGTGACTAAGTCCTTGATGAGTTTCATGATGTTTGTTTATGGCAGTTATAAATATGATGGGAACAGGCTGTTTCATAGATAAGGAGATGAGATATGAAATATTCCTAGATGTCTGGGCCGTTTCCTGATTAGCTGGACTCTCCTAAATCCACAACAAGGTGATTCATCTCCTCCTCGTACTCTATGTCTTGCTCTGTTTTGCCGTCTCCCTTTTAATGAAGCAGATCGCTTATTGAATTTGCAGTGAATTTTAATCTGTTACATAAATTGTTGTGTACAAATAAACAAGTGGGCCATTGAAACGCTAAACACAGAGAATGTGATACAGAGAAGCTTTCAGTAGCTGTGGGCTCGCAGCGCCTGACACTTATTATAAAAGCCAAGGCCGCTGCTCTTTAAATTGTAAATTGATTTTTCTTTGTGCATAAGGGATATTGTGCATGTTCCTGCTGGGTGTCCTTTAAAGATGTTCAGTGTGTTTTTCTTGCATAAATACGAAGACTAGCTGCGTTTAGCCACAAGGTGATTCATTCACATCTTGCCTTCTTACAGCCACAAGCTTTTATGTATTTTATCAGAATATTCAGGGATAGCTTGACACAAAGTAATGCATAAGTGAGGTGTAAAAGTGAAAATGATGCATGGTTTCTAATTTGTTTTTTGTTTTTACAAAAACAAATCTGAAAAGTGTGGCTTGCATATGTACTGAGTCAAATTTACTCTGATATCCCTGAGTAAAATCTAGTGTGACGAGGTGCTTATAGAAGTCAGGTTTACTCACAGATTTCTTTTGAAATATTTAAAATAAAATGCATCTCAGGATGCAACTTGGCACGCCATTGGCTGGCGTTTGCGAAGCAGCCAATCCAGGAGCACAATTTCTTCCCCTAGACATTGACTGTCTGTACTAAGTGTGCGCTAAGCCAGTTTCCACTGTGCATATAAATGCATATTAAGGCATATTTGGTGTTTAACACATTAAAATAGTCAGTTACATGCAGGTATCCTTGGGACAGCTGTTTTGTAAAAATGTAAAAATAAAGTTCAGAAATATTTTGAAATGTTTTATTGCCTCCAGCATTTTGGAGAACCTCGTTCACCAGAAACATAAAACATTTACTCTTGATAATGATATCAATCATGTTTATCGCATCATCATAAACACGTCCAAATGTTTATATCTACAGTGCCAAGACCTTTGGTTTATTATTATTATTATTATTATTATTATTATTATTATTATTATTGTTATTATTATTATTATTATTATTATTATTATTATTATTACTATAAATGGGCTTCTAATAAATCTCCCTTGCAACAAAAACAGTCATAAACATCCATCCTGCAGCTGCACACAAGTCATTGAAAATGTGGAGCAACGGCAGATTATTTTTTTTTTCCTTCACAAATATGCAAAACGAAATAAAACAACGAGCAGCAAAAAACATGAAGGTTTTCGCAGTCATCATGAATTTCAGCCTGCAGAAAAGATAGCGTGCAGTGGAGCTCCACAGGCCTAAATTGCAGCAGTTTAGGTGGCTATGGCAACAAAGCAGTGTAGAGAATTGTTTTGCATCGCTGATGTTTTTCCCCTTGTGGTTATCTTTGGTGGCCCACGTTTCTGCGGGTGCGACGTCTCCACATCCTTTTCTTGCAATGAATTACAGGAGACAAAAAAAAAAAAAAGTTGCTCAGTCAGGTGCAGCAGAGAGCTCGGTCCGGTTCTTGGTGTTTTGTTCGCAGGCGAGAGGATGCACAGGTTTCAGATTAGCCAGCCTTTTGCTCGCGTGCGTCAGCGCAACATCTTCGGCTTCTCACGAGGGCTTCGCTGCAGATAGCAAATAAGAGACAGAATTCTGCATGCGGTAGATAATCTCCTCAAGAAGGTATCGGCTGGATCTCACAGACATGCCACTTTTTGATTATTTAGCAAAGTAATGTGTCGGGCTTTTGTAAACACACACACACACACACACACACACACACACACAAAAACAAAATTAAAAAGTACATATAAAAACACATAAAAGTACATGTAAACAGTGTTCTGCAGTTTTGGGTAAGATAAAAAAGGTATTTTCTGCCTTTCAGATTTCTTCTGCCGTTTGTTTTTTGTCACACTTAAATGCTTCAGAACAAAATTTAAATTTGCAAACTAAAGTCTTGGTAAAAACAGAAAGTTATTTCGAAGTGAACTTTGTTTACCAAGGGAAACAAACTGTCCCAATTAACAGAACTCTGTGTAAAAAGCTTCATCACCGCCCTAGATAAGTCCTGATTTAACTGTGATTAGCCAAACTTTTTGATATGTTTCTCTAGTCACGCCAAGATCTGACTGCTGTCGGCTTCCACAGAACCTGTCTGACTACATGAAGTAGGCCAAAAGATCCCTCAAATGATAAGATTTTCAAGAGAATGAGTGGAATAAAGTCATTGAGATGAGTCTGGAGAGGGTGGCAAAGGAATCTTTAAGGCTTTCGGACTCCAGTGACCCACAGCTTTTACTGTGGGTCCAGTAAAAGCTGTGGGTCTTTTACAGCTTTTACTCACAGTAAAAGCTGTGGGTCACTGGGAACTCTGAGGAACCTTCTCACTTTGCTGAGATTGCTTCAGGTACGCAGGACAAACACATCCGGGAAATCACAAGAGAACCAAGAACAAAACATGTAGAGTAAAGCAATGCCAGCCTCTCTTGCCTTAGCTAAGGTCAGAGTGCATAATTCAACAGTAAGAGGCAAAAATGGCCCCCATTGTCAAGCTCCAAGGGAAAAACCACTGCTGACTAAAAAAAAAATCTAAACAAAACAGAAAAACCACAAATTCACACATTTGACAATTTGACAGTCTGGCCACTATCTTCTTATTCACTTGATTCTCATCTTCCTTCAATGCTCCATCTGGGATTTCTTCTATTGAGCTTGATTTCGCCAGTTGAATTTCAACCAGAACAGAAGGAGAAGTTGTGAATGTTGACATCAATTTTCTGTGATGTGCTAGAATTGTAGTCTGCTTTTGTTTATAGTTTTCACAATGGGAGCGGAGGAAGGTAACAAAGCCATTAGGTTCTTGTTGGCCACGCCTCCAAATATTGAGCAATTAAAGTCGGAGCAACAGAAATGTTTAAGATGCTTTATTGCTAGTAAAAATGTTGTGGCCCTCTTCTCCATGTTTTTTTTGTTGTTTTTTTTTACAACGCTCACAATTTTTGGTAAACTTCATTTAGCCCGCGTGTTGCAAACGTTAGAGATTGGCTAAAGTCAGATCCAATCAATTCTAACTTCAACCATTTCTCAATGGCTAAGGGTCCAGACACTCTGTACAAAGTTAAGCATAGAACAAGTTGAAAGTTATCTTGTTATCTTTGGTATGAAACTAACATCAGACCGTCAAACATGATGGTGGTATTTTGATAGTCTGGAAGGGCCTGGCTGCTTTAGAACCTGGACCACTAGTGGTTCTTGATAGAATCGTGAGTTCTGCTCTTGACTAGAAAATCTGGAAGGACAATGTCTGTGTAACATTTGTCGAATTTATTCTCAATGACATTTTGATTAAGCAGCAGGACAATGATCTGAAACCACCCCAGCAACTTCACCTTTGAATGCCTCAAAAGATAAAGTGAGGATTTTAAAGGAAACTATTCAAAGTCTGGAATGCTTTAATACGACTTCAAACAGGTCTACATTACAAAAAAAACCCTTTCAATGTGGCTGAATTAACATAGTTCTTCAAAGAAGAGTAGGCTATTGTTCCTCCTTTATGCTAGTTTTTGATGCTAATCGTGGCACAACCAGATATTAGGCCAGATGTGCTTGGAGAACTTTTCCCCCTTAGTTATAAAGTCTTTATTTGACAAATGTGTTTTATGTTGTATAGGACGAACCCCCTCCCCCCAAAAACTGAAGAAATCTGTAAGAACCCGCACGTGCGCAATTATGAAGTTCAAGACGACGGCTGACCGGAGCTCTCCGTTCCACATACATGGAGGGTCCTGAGGTCAGTGCCATGAAATGGTTGCAGCACACGTTTGTTGTGAAGAGGCAGACAAAGCGTAGTTCACAGCAGCGAAGACTTCAGTGAAGTTTTCCTTAACAATATGAAACAAACAACCCTTGACAGATCATGTGATGCGTTTCCCTTTCATCAAACGGACGTTGTCTGTCCGCAGGGCTCGTTAAAACAAAGCTGCTGGTTTCACAAACAAACAGCCCTCGCTGCTTTTCCCCAGCCGACCCTGGAACAAATCGGCAGCGGTTTTCTCTCTCCTGCTCAGCCGGCTAAATAAATCTGTCCTATGTGTTAACAAGTGTCTCCCTCCACCCCCCACATACCCTCTGATGAACTCTGCTGACCTGGGGGCCTAGATGCAGACGGATAGCAACACGCCTCTCCCAAAACATGATCCAGGCACATGTTTGCCTGACTGGGACCAAAGGTCGTGTCAGTAAAATACGACTCTTTGCCTTCTTCCCCATTTTCCCTTTTGAGGAGGAAAGGGGTTGTCGGGGGAGGAACAAAAGGGGGGAGTGTGTTCATGTCGGCTGAAGTGACAGCGTGCGCTTGAATTTGGGGAACAGTATGCATGATTTACATTCATGGTGAAAAAAAAAAAAGGAAAAAGTGAGCTCTGTTTTAAGTTCCATGGTTAAACATGTCAGGGGAACATGAAGTGATCTGTTCTGGTTAAATTGAACCTCAAGTGAACAGAAAGACACAACTGTAATTATTGGTGAGTTTGGAAAAGTTTTGTGTGGGGAAAAAACTAAACAATAGCTGCTTGCAGGTGTGATTACCTCTGTTAAAGGGACAGTATTATGTATTTTCGGGCATTTTACAGCACAATCAAGTAACTATGTTCCCTCAAGTTGTTATAAAAATGTATATATATCTCAAATATGACTTGAAAGAAATTTGACTTTCTAATTTAACACCTTAAGATTGGGTCTCTGTCCCTTTAAAAACTCCTGCTGTTTCTGAAACTCTGCCTTCAGGAAGTTATCACATCGTCCTTCTCTATTAACCCTTTAACATTTTTTCATTGGGAAGTAGCTCATAGAAAGAACTCTGCAGTTAAGCAGTTCCACCAGATGTTTGCTAATTGCTGCTGGCTAGTCTGAAGGAGCAGAGTGTGGGAGTTGTGGGGTCGGACTGCTCTGTGAGGCGGAAACATAGAAACTGCAGCTCTGAGGAGGAGCTGCGCCTCAAAGGCAGAACTAGGTCCAACCAGGTGTTTTGCGCAGCTGAATGGTTGCCACGGGAACACTCCAGATGTGTGTCTGGTGATGGAGTAACATCATAGCATGATGTAGAACTCAAAAACATTCTGAAGGTCAGGAGAGTCCACTTAGA
The DNA here is from genome assembly GCA_903066825.1 of Alfaro cultratus. Lineage (NCBI taxonomy): Eukaryota > Metazoa > Chordata > Actinopteri > Cyprinodontiformes > Poeciliidae > Alfaro > Alfaro cultratus. The sequence continues at coordinate 137,233 of CAEFZX010029267.1, forward strand.
AGAAGACTGGATGAGTTTATCCTGTTGGGCCGGGTTGAAGGAAAAACCCTCTGCTCTCTGCAACAAGAATTTCGCAACACAGATCAGATCTGTAAAGTTGAATCTGTATAAATAACTCTGGGGCAATACCCTTTGGACCAAAGTAGAGATGTTTGGTCATAATGAGCAAGGTCATGTCTGGTGAAAATCAAACTCACAGGTGATGGAGGGATGATGATTTGGGCTCAGATGAGACCTGGGCACCTTAAGGCCCGGAGCTCCTCTGTTTACTAAATGTGTAAACAGAGGAGCTAAATGTGACACCATCTTGTTTTAGAGCTAAAGATTGCTCCACTCTGGGTCTTAAACAGGTCAGTGGCTCAACGACTGGAAGGGATTACAACGACCTAGTCAACATCTAAACCACCGGTCTAGTTAAAGCACTGGTTGGAACTTAAGAGATCCACGCAGGACAAGATGTCTGAAAACCCTGATGAACTGCAGCAGTCAGGTAGAGAAGAGTCAGTATCTGCTGATGCCATTTTTTAACATGTCGGTCCTTTAAGTAAAGCTGGGTCGATATTGACGGCTAATATTTATGTCCATCTTGTTGCCGTTTGTGTTTCAGGAGGAGGATGTTGGTCAGGTGGGATTTGTCTGGTCCAGGGTTATAACAGTTTTTTTTTTATAATAATTGAGTTTTATTTTGTTTGCAGAGAAGCAATGTAGAATCACCTTTACGAAGCGTCAAAGGTGTAGGGAAATGTACAGTATGTGCATACATTATATCGGTAAATATTGGTTATTGGCCACAGTATCAATGTCAGATAATCATGCCAAATTTTTGCATTGGTGCTTTCCAGAAAAAGTCATCCAGTCGTCTGTGTTTGAAGCAAATGTTCACTAGTTGTTTTGCAAACCAAACCGGTTTGGTAGCATGCGGAAATGGGAAAGAATCAATGGCCGTTATTCATGAATGACACAAAGTTCAACGTTGTTTGTGTTGTTTTTAGCTGCGGTCAATGTGTGCTCTGCGGAGAGTCAATAAAAAGCTCTTTACATGATCCTTGTGACATTTACAGTGAACTTCGAGTCTCTCTGCGACTCACTCAGGTATATATTTAACCCGCAGGCGTTACGTCTGAAAACTACTCAACCTGAGGTTACTTTAACACACGGACAACACCGTGTCAGACTCCCAAGAATCCAATATAAGAATATGTTGCCTTGCTCTGATAAGGGCCACATATTCACACCATGACATATTGACGGCGGCCTGTAAGGGTCATTGTTTATAGAAAGAAAATGGAGGAGTAAATCTCTCCCAAAAAGACTTCAGAAGTTTTTGAAAAAAAATAAGGAAGTTTCTGAGTTTGAAAAGTCAAAAATTTGCAAGAAAAATAGGATTTTTTTTTTAGATTGATCTCAGAAATAATAAAAAAAATAAATAAAAAAATAAAATTAAAAAAAAAACTAGAAAATTTCAGAATTTTAAAAGTCAGGGGTTTTTTAGCAAAATTTTGGACTTTTCAAACTCAGAAATTTCCAATGTTTTACTAGAAAAATTCTAATTAATTAATTAAAATATTTTGTTGCTTTTTTTTTCACTTCATGAACTCAGAAATGTCCATTTTTTCTCAGAAATGTCATAGTGTTTATGGTGGAAATTTACTTTTTACTTTTTTCTGTCTACAATGGGCCTAATATGCTGTCTAGATAAAAACTTCAACTTTTGAAGCTCAGAAATGTTCACGCTTTTTTTTTTCTCAGAAATGTCTGAAATTAATCTAAGATTTTAAGATTTTTTCCTAGCAAATTTTTGACTTTTCAAACTCAAATGTTCTTGTTTTTTCTGGAAATTTTCTGAAATTAAGTCTAAAGACTGAGACTAAATTTCAGTTTTTTGTAATGGCGCTGACATGCTGTCATACATATTCGATCCAATATGTGTGTGCTGACAGATATTTTTCCGCCCTCAGTTGTTTACACCAGCCAGAGCTGGATACTAAGCAGACTTATTGGAACTGAAACATGTACAAAGCTATAAAAGATGAACTACTAGATGTATTGCCTTCGATGTGGTCTGCCACAGTTAAGGTTTCGTATTAAAATAAATAGAAGTAGAGTTTGCTCCTTTCGGCATCAAACATTAACCCTGCTCTTTGTTACTCACGTATCTGTGGCTGGCAGGCCGCTGGCTCGGCACCAGGCAAGCCGGAGCGGAGAACACGCTTTTAGCCAGGCCAGAACAACCTGCTCTCATAAAGTAACATATTAAATAAGCAATCAAAGTCATGCCATGTACCATTACCCCACACTTTGTTGCCAGGCCTAATAAAGCAGTGCAACAGCCATGTAATGATGTGGGATATTAGAACGCCACATTCTAACATTTTGTACAATTCCACTCTTTTTATTGTGATGAGATGAAACTTTGTTCTGGCTCAACAAAAGCCTGAGAAGCGTGAAGAACATGCCTAAATGTGCCTCGAATACACTTGTTTTTGTACATGCTGGCTAGCATGAGGCTCTTGAACTGAGACTAAATATTACAGTGGTACAAAGGGAGGCCTCTGTTGTACTCTGCACTCTGCTCAAAGTCCCACTCGGAGAATGCGTTGCACACACACACGCACACACACACACTCCAACAGTCGAACAGCAGCAGTGTCTTTCTAACATCTGGGCCGCATTTCTTTCTATGAATTCCCTGACAATGTTTGAACAAGGATTTCCACAAATGTGGGGTAAAAACAAACTTCCTTCCATTCCCATTTGTCTCTTCGAACGTAGCTCACTTGCTGACTTATTACTGGGTAATTCACCCAAAGGACAAAGAGAAATCAGCTGACGAAACCCCACAAGACATCTGGGGATGTTTCAGTTGCTGAGACTTTTGCACATTCTTTCCTTTTCGATAAAGCTTTCAGTCGGTGTAAGGTTATCCAGATCTGACTCCGTCTGGAGGCTCATAGACGGATGGAAGACATAAATTTTCCATACCCTGCTGTTTTCTCCATCTTCTCTGTGGATCTTTATATACAGTGGGGCCCCCGCCTGTTCGCCATTCAGTATTCACAGATTTTCCTGCAGAACGTGGCTCCGAATTATTCACAGCAAAATCCATCTATTAGTAGGTTTTTCCACATATCTTATCTTAAAGCTGCAGCACATAACTTTTTTCAAATATATATATTTTTTATATATTTGTTGAAACTGTCACTATGTCATGACAGTTTGGTATGAGACAGATAATCTGAAAAAATTGAGCTCCTCTGCCTTATTTTAGTGCTGACTAGAAACAACCAATCACAGCCAGGAGGCGGGTCTTACTGCTGTCAATCATCCCCTTACTCTTTGCTATGATACAGCTAGTACAGTCTGTTGTGAATGCTAAAGCTAGTTAGCATGACCACCAATGACAATGGATAAATGGTTTTCCTGTAATGATGACTTGTTTCTCTGACATTAGCATATTTAGCTATGAGTACATGAGGTTGATTGACAGCGCTAAGACCCTCCTCCTGTTTCTGATTCATTGTTTTTGGTGCATTTCTTCAGGTGGCATCTATCTATATTTTTTAATAAATTTATTTTTAATAAATTCAAATATGAGTTCAGATTAAGCTCACTTGTCCAAACAAGCAAAAAATAACCTTTTTGTTGTTATTCGATCCAGTAACAACTTCCTTTCTGGAAGTAACAACCTTTAAGCAAGTATTAAACATGCTTTTTATTAAGCCCACATTTCTGTATTAAATGATTATATGTTCTTTTAATGTTCTGGTGTAAAATTCTAACTTTAAATGTTGTATTTTCATTATTTGTAAGTGGGAAAGCATCACAATTAAAATGCTTTCAAACATTCACTTAGTGATAAAGTTCCTGACATCAACGGGCTTTTCAGTCATTAATTATTGAATGGGTCTGGATATAAATGTGTGACTCGCAGATTTCTTCAACTCAGAGGCCAGCTGTGGTCCCTAAGCCCCCCGGCCCCCCACCAGGTACCAGGGGTCCACTGTATCGCCTTTCAGCAATGCTGTACACCAGCAAACACAACACCTCCTTATGAACACACAACCAGTCCCACGACGACACACATTTAGGCCTCGCTCACTTTGTCTCAAAAGTGAGAAGCCGGACCTGAGAGTGACGTCACAACTCATCTGAGTGAGTTTTATGCAACTTCAGAAAATCTACAGCAATGCATTCAAATACTCAATAAACAGGTTCCTCAAAAAAAGCTAACACAAGATAAACTGTATTGTCCATAAACACAATTACAGGTAGAAGCATAAAAACACATTGAAAGAATAACAATAGTAACATCCATAATATCCGTAATGTACAAGATACAGTCACAACAGTCTCTGTTAGGGCTTATCATCCCAAATTATTAAAGAGGCCAAATGAACATCTATATCCTGATGTGTTGCGTTGTATGTAATGTATGTAATGTATGTAATGGTGCTGGACAGGGCGGTTTGGGTCAGCAAGGCCAGCTTTAGCCTTCCTTGTGACTCTGGTTCTGTAGATCTGTGGCAACTGGACCAGAATTTTCTCTATCACTTTGCTTCTCCTCCTCACTAAACTGTTTGACCTGTGCTTATATTTCTTGGTGAGCCACAAAGTAAACCAACAAACTAAGAAAAACTGACCAGATGAAACAAAACTTCTCAATTTCTAATAACAAATGCATCCGCAGGCGAACCTTAGCACAGACTCCGCCTGTGTTAAGGTGGAGTCTGTGCTAACAAACTGCTTCCTTCCAACACAATTTCGCTTGATTCTCATCTCCCTTCAGTGCTTCATATGCGATTTCTCCCATTGAAGTGGATTCCTCTGGTAGAATTTCAGCCAGACAAATCAGTGAACAGAAGGAGATGTTGTGAACGATGACGTTGATTCTCTGCGCCGTTTTAGAATTGCAGTTTTAACGATGGCAGCGGAGGAAGTGAACAAAGTCGTTCAGTTTCTGATAGCCACGCATATAAATACTGATTTAAAATTAACAGCCAGTTCAGTTCAGCTCGGCACTTCTCTCTTTGCAGTGGAGGATGATTGTTTAAAGTCACACAGGGTTGTCCTGATCCGATATTGATATCGAAAATCTGGTCGATATGAACCAAGAACGAGTATCAAATTATAACGGCCTTCAACCAGGAACTTGGAGAATCTACACTCTACACCCACTTTTTTAGTTTCATCTTGTGTCGTCTTCAGAACTCCCTTTATTCTTTGCAGCAGAACTTCAACACGGCCTCTGAAACAGACCCCCAGTAATTTTGGCTCCATATCGCAGCGATAGCATCACACAGTTGCATCCAAGATGTGAATTTCCGATCCCACCACTTCTCATAAGCGCTCTATTAAACCCGCCCCATACTCCCCTACTACTGAATCAACTAATTAGATTAATTGCAACAAATTAACCTCATAGTGCTTTTGGATGCATTGCAGCACAGTTTGTCCAAACAAAACAACAGGCCGGTTTTGTGCCCACCAAAAATAGATCCCATTATTGGGTTCATTTTGTTCCTTTGGGGTCTTCTGAGGACTGGGACGCATGTCCCTGCGGTCAGACCTTATTTAATGTGCTTAAGGGGGAATAAATGAATGGATGAATGAGGGCTTTGTTCAATCCAAAACGAAAAAAAAAAAAAACTTCTTCAGTTGTAAGTGGTTAAATGTGACCTTTTGCTGTCTGTACATTTCGTCGTATAAAAATCTCCCTGGAACATTGTAAAATCTGCAGCCGCAAACACAATTAGTCAAACATCTTCCACCGTTAACGCTCTCTGCTCGTCTCCGCCGCGTTTCTGGTTTTAATCTCTGAGATCGGATTCTTGCTGTTGCTCCGTTTCGTTCCCGGAGTCTTTCACAACCCTGCGTATCTGCTGCCTGTTAATGAAGATGGATGCCTTTGATAGAAGACAGTGGAAAATTTCAGGTGTTGATCAGTAGCCAGCTTGGCGCTCCTGTAGAAGAACAAATCAGCCTCACTAAAGCAACCTTTATTGTGGGTCTACCTTGCATATAAGGAATGTGTGAGCCATAAACCAGCAAAGTCGACAACAAGTATTGCAATACGACACTCCTCAGCCTTTGTTATCTGTGGAAAAGTACCAGAGGGAGCGTGGTGTCGTTACGGCGGATTCCCCTGTTGTTTCACAGAGCGGCCTAAGGGAAGGAGAGGGGGGTGGGAGGGTTGTGTTGTTTGTGTGTGTTGTTTGTGTTGCGTTTGATTGCATATGTGTGTGTGAGAGAGTGAGGCGCAGGTTTTTTGATGTGATCCCAGGTGGTTTCACCGTCGGAAAGTTACCCGGGCCAAAGGGCTGCTCGGAAAATTTGGACCTGCTCTCACCTGAAGCAGCACCTGTCTGATGATGGGAGAGTTTGCTAACCGAACAGCGGGATGAAAGAGATGGGCAGGTTTCATCTCTTATTGTTTAAATTACCAAAGTGATTCTGCACAGGCAATTGTTGGTGGAACTGCCTGTGTATTGGCTTGTTTTTTGTCACGCTTTGCTGCTAACACCCCTCACTATGTGCTGCTCAATAAATAAGGAACTATTCCCTCCTAAGTGCATTTGAATAAACGCCTTCTTGTTCGGATTGAGAAGAAATCGCTGTAGTTTTGTCCTCCAGCTGAAAACGAGTTTCTCATCAAGGTTGCCGTTTCCCCAACAGTCGGCTGTTTCGCACGTTGAAATGGCAGAAACCATTTTTGGCAGGTTTTTGTTTCCTTCCTCTCAAACACACACACACACAAAGCTAAGCAGGTACTTGGACTGAATGTCACAGAAATTTGAGTACATCCGGAAGAGGGTGGAAAATTACCACTGTGTATTGTAGGTATGGAGATAAAAGAAGGCGTCGACTTCAGCTAAACAAGGTTCAGAAATTTTGAGATTAATCACTGAAATTTTCTCAAAATGTGGATTTGTGGATCAAGACAACAGACTATTAATATATGAAAAATGAAAACTGTGCAAACAACAGTGATATATAAATACTTGCAGGGAAATCAAACAGTGCAAAAACCAGCTTGTATGTAAACGCTTATTGAGCTTGTTGGGACCCGTGACGGTCGGTTCTAGAGCCTAACAGCTGCTGGGAGGAAGGATCTCTGATAACGCTGCTTCGTGCACTGAGGATGCAGCATCCCGAAGTTCAGCAACAGCTTCATGCATGGGGTGGGAGACATTGTCCACCACTTGCAGGGGGTCATAGGTCACCCTAGCACAGAGTTGTGGGTGAAGGCTGCTCTGTGAGGTGGAAGCTTCGAAGCTTTGAAGTTGCAGCTGGAGGAGGAGCTACGCCTTGAAGGTGGAGCTAAGCCCACCCAGCTATTTTGCACAGCTGAAAATAGCTGGGTGATCAAAGCATTTCTCAAACATGCATGAAAAACTAAGGCAACACCCCAGATATGTATTTGATGATAATATGTCAGGTTCCGTGTTTTCTGTGTATTTATTTCTAGTTTTCTGTGTCTCTGTGCTCTCCTTGTTGTCCTGTCTCCCCTTGATTACTCCCAGGTGTATCGTTCCTTGATTACCCCTTGTGTATTTAGTCTCACCTGTGTGTCTGCGTCTTTGTCGGGTCCTCGTCTGAGTTTGTCTGACCGTTACCGTCTCCACTCGTTTGCTGTGCGCTACCTGCTTTAAGCCCCTGTGTTCTGCTTCGCAGTGCTGCCACAGTTGTGGACTGTTTTTTCCTTGGTTATCATCATTAAATATCTCATTATACTGCTACCTGGGTCTCCAGCGTCTGCCTCACCGCCTCACCACACCCATTTCATGACATAATAATAGTGGAATAACATTATAACATAGTGCAAAGCTTAAAAATGTCCATTTTACACAACACTGCCACTTTAAAATACATTAGATTTGGCGGCTACAATGTAACAAAATGAGCCTGAGCTAACAAGTAAATCCTGATATCATAAACTTTTTATGTTGAAGAACTCAAATGTGATATTTCACACTTTCCCATCGCGTCCCAAAGAACCGGTCTGAAACTCAAACACTCGTCGGAGCATCACAAAGACCCAGAAAAAGCAAAACCTCCCTTCAGCCAGGACAAAAACCAGGAGCATTAAAGGCCTGTGAGGAGAGGGATCGTGTTTCCTCCACGTTATTGTGGAGGTGTTTTTTTTTGTGGTGCCTTCTCCCTGAGCGCCTCCACTGTGTGCCAATGAACACACCTTTATTTGTGCATCACCGTAGAGAGGACGCCTCCTCTGAGACGGGGACTCATTCGTACGAAACGTCTCCTTTTCGTTCATCCACACGACCTCTACACCCATTGAGCTGGAAAACTCAATTCAAGCCGACTTTCATTGACAAAGACCCGGGAAGAGTGATGTTAATTTCTCACTAGTTGTACATCGTGGAAGACTCAGATGACTCAAATAAATCCAGAAATCTAATCAAGTAGACTAATGCCTGTAAAAGTCAGAGGACCTACTGAATGGGGTGTAGGGGGGAGGAGGCTTGAAACAAGCAAAGTTCTGAAGCTTTCTGGGTCCCATCTGCGGACGTAGATGATAGAGCCTTGTGACGGGCATTGCTGAGCATCATCGAATCCAGATGTGAAGATGTGACGGGAGAATTAGATACACTAACTCATGATTGCCTGAGAGCTTTATCTCGTCCCACGGTGGTGAGTCAGGACAGAAATATTGTTTTCCTCAGCAGACATGTCTTGGGGAGAAGTTATCTGAGGATGCCACAGAGGAAGTGAGGCATGAACCCAGAGCTGAGGAGATAGACGCAAAAATATCTCGAAGCTTCTAGAGATATTTTAACTCAGCAAAACTTGGATTTTTCTAAATCATCTGAGCAGACTTGCATTTCTAGGGTTTTACTGTCAGGTCAGAAATGTGGCCTTGTTGAGGTAATGAAAGGCTAGTGAGACACCAACCGTGACCTTTGAGGTCATGTGAGTGTTTAAAAAAAGATGTCAGCAGTAGCCTGGTAGAAGCACTTGTTCCTGGGTTGGAGTCATAAAGCTGTTTCCACGGTGGGACAGATTCCTGAAAAGTGGACAAAAGCCACCAATCGTATTAAATTCACCTCATGCTCAGACTGCAAAAACACAAAGTCTTATCAAGGATTTCTGGTCTAGTTTCTAGTAGACCTGATATAAGACAAAACTAACTTACAAGTTACTTTTTTTTAAGCAGAATATAGGAGCTTGTTTTAAGCTGATAATTCCTTAATCTTGATGAAAACATTATTGTTCCAATGGAAGATTATTTCACTGATAACATGGGAAAAATGTCTGGTTATTTACCGAAATACACATAAAACCTCAGACATCTGCAGATTCTGCAAAGCTGCGTGTGGGAGCTGCGCCTGGTGAAGATAGGTGATCTGCGCTGGCTGCTGGGTGGAAATAATTTTATTAGCCTAACTGTAAACAGTTTAAATAGTTAGAATAACATATTCTTGGATTATGTAGGTGAAAGTTCACAATCCAAGTGCTGACGTAGCCTTGCGTCGACTGATAAATACTCATACATGGACTTTTTGATGCTAAAAGTTTATGATAGTGTACTTAAAATAAACCACAGGCTCAGAAGAGGTGTGTGTGTGCGCTTGTGTGCGTGTTGGGGTAATAATTTGGGACTGATTTGGAGAACATGAACCAATCGCAAAGCATTGCAAACTTAAACATGAGCCCACCTGTGTGAGAGCTGAGTCTTGTGGATTGTGTAAGCAATGAAGCAACGTTCCAAAGATTTCTCCACTGCAGATGTGGAAGACCGACGGCCACAGAGAAGAACTACTTCAGCCCACTAAACGAAACCACTGACTGTAGACCATTACAGCTTTGTTGTTTTTTCATTCATAGCCTACAGCAGCCAACAATCTGCTGATTTATGATGGATGTCAACAGATTCAGAGTCCGGTCGGATGTTCCGATGTGTAAAACCGCACCACTGAAAGAGGGTGCTCTTTGCTTTTCACCACCACCGCTGCCCAGCTGTGTTGTCATCGAAGCGACTGCTGTAGAAAGAGTCTCCACTGGCTAGTTTCTGTAATGGAGTGTGAGGTTCACACGGCCATTCGTCATACACGAGAGAGAAAGCTCCCGGCCAAATATGATGACAAACATGGCACAGCCATGCAACATTCCAGCCGTTCCCGTTCCAGGAGCTGGAGCCATCTTTACATACGACATTCCTTACACATCGTCGACCGTGGACTCAAATCTTTTAGCTTATGTAATATGTTTTTGAGTGCAAGCTGCTTTAAAAGGCCTTCCTAATATCTGAAGTACACGTGACGGGGGGTGAAAATGCTCAAGAATTTGATGATTTATGGGAAAAGACAGAAATATGAGGGAACTCTTTATTTTAAATTAGTTGTTTTCCATCTATACTTAGCTTGAAGTAGATGGGTCTTGCTCACACAGAGCTTCATTATTTCACTTTGTCTCCAAGCAACAGAACAAAGTGAGGCACAAGGCTGCAGTTAGATAAAGTAAATGTTCTCATGGATGGGAAAAAAAAAAACATTAAGGAAAAAGCTCAGCTTCTTTTAGTGGTTGCTTTTTTTTTTTTTAAGTAAAGAACAATTCCTAAAAATAATAACCCTCAGAGCAAAGAAAGAACATTGTTGTTTTGCTGTTTTTTTCCTCAGCATAGAACAGATGTGATTACAATTAGCACGATTTCCTTTTTCGCAAAGCGATTCACGATTGTATCAACCTGATTACTTTTGTGCCTTTTACAGGTTTCCTGTTACTGGATACCTGACATCCTGCTGCTCTCGCTGTGTTGTTTTCAGCGAGAAGCAGCCGCTGCCTTCAGGTAACCAGAAGGAAAACATTCCATGCGTGTTCGCGCCGCGGTTACGTCCCGAGCCGTGCTGCAACACGAAGCAGAAGACACCAGTGCATGCCGGTTTTATGCAACACACTGGGCCTCTCTAAGAGGTTGAGGCAGCTTGCTGAGCGCATCGTGACAGTTGTCTCTCGGTAACCTCTGCTCTCATCTACGGTTGTGCAAAGCCAGAGAGCTAAATGAGCCGGTCTGAGGCGATGATATGGTTTGCTTTGCTAAATATACAAGAATGAAATCTTTTTTTAAAGAAGCAGTTTTATGTATTTTCCAGGCACCTAATGCCAGTATATGGTACAATCCAGTAACTAGGTTTAAGCCTGTCACGATAGCAAATTTGGATGGACGATAAATTGTTGCAGAAGTTATTGCGATAAACAATAATATTGCTGTTTTGAGACCATTTGTAAACTGTAGTGAACATTTAATGCTGGAACTGGAAAGCATTTTAAACATCCATAAAAATGAACAAAACAGAAACAACAAATAGAATGAGTTATGAAGTCTCTGTAAACAAATTGTCCTTCAGAAAAATAGGTCCAGTTGAGACCAAAACACCAGGCCGAAAAACTGGATCTTTAGTCATCCAGTTTTTGGTAGAAAGAGAGAAAAGAGAAAAATGATAAATTATGCAAATGGAAATTATTGAGCTAATTTTAATTCAGCATGTGTTTAAGTGATTTATATCTGCGACAGGGCTAACAACTTCAGTTATTAAAAGATGCTAAAAGAAATTTGACTTAGGAATTTAACACCTTGAAATTGGCCCTCTGTCTCTTTAAGAAGCTCCTGCTCTTTGGGAAACTCAGCCTTCAGGAAGTCATCACAACACGGCTCCTCTATTAACCCTTTAATCTTTTTACCAGCACTTCATTGAGAAATAGCTTCTATAATGAGCTCTGCATATGCACAGTGTTCAACAAGTGTTTGCTAATTTCTGCTGGCTAGTCTGAAGGAGCTGAATGGGGGGAGGCGGAGCTCAGCTCACCCAGGTGTTTTGCACAGCTGAATAGTTGCCATGAGAGATTAAAGGATTTCTCAAACATGCATGAAAGAATCAAAGCAACACTCCAGGTATGTTTTTGATGAAGTAATAACATTATTATATAAAGCTAAAAAAGTAAATTTGACATCATACTGTCCCTTTTAAAACTCAACAGCAAGCGCAGAGGTGCAGAAGCGACTCAACACAGCGTCTCCATCTCAACCTTTAGGGCCAGTGTGAAAATGAAAACCTGCAGAATCAGGAGCCTCCTGTTGGTAAAGCGTGCATCAGGCCACGACTTGATTTTTTCCCCCCAGTGTAATCCTTCTTTATCTCTGCAGAAGTTCCCGATGAGAGCAACACAATCCCTAATCTGTGACGGACGTATCTGAAATGTGTTTTTGAAGGGCTGACCCTCGGTAACTTTGGGGCGTCTTGACGCGGTGAGGCGGTGGCATGCAGGACAGCGGCGCTCGGCTGCTCCTCTCTGCAGGCCAGATCAGGAGATACACATGGCTCTGTTTTCGTCTGACAGTTGCACAGATGAGCTTTTGCTCTCAGGAATGCTGCTGCAAGACGGAAAAAAAAAAGAAAGAGAAGAGGGGGGGGGGGGGCTAACTCTCTGAAACCAGATGTTATGCTTTTAATTATTTTTGCTGAACTGATGTTTTGAAGTTTGGATGTTCAGCTGGGAGAAAATGCCAACGTTCTTGTTTACACTGATGCAGCTGAGAATAATCAGATAACTATTAGTTTTTTTTAATCACATTTTCGAGGCAAATTTGTAAAAGTGGAAGAATTTGGAGGGGCAACTAAACAGGAAACGTAATACGTTTTCTAGCCGTGGCCGTCGGCAAGCCGATCTCCAAGCTGAATGTGTCGACAGAGTTGACTTGGCCAGAAATGCTTAGTGAGCTGAAGGAGAGAAGGAGAGAACAACATTAGTCTAAGGAGACACACGGGAGAGATCCCAACTTTGAGACTCACAACATTTTCCAGACTTCGTTCAGTTTGCTCCAACTCAAGGATGGTGAAGCCATCAAATACACACTGAATACACACACTGTTTTGTAGTTTTAAGGGATTATAGTGGCATTACAGCAGTGACATTACAAAAACGTACCCACTGGCCTTCTTGGAATACATAAAAAAAAAAGACTGCGTCACCGTGGCGACACATGAAGAGATATTGGAGAAAGAAAGGCCATCCATGCATTGCCTGTGCCTGCTTTTAGAGCAGGTTTAGGCAATGCAGCACAATCAAGTCACAATGTTACCTTCAGTTCTTATAAAAATGCTACATGCATTAAATATGACTTAAAAGAAATTTGACTTTGTCATTTAAGGCCTTGAAATTGGGTCTGTGTCTCTTTAAGAAACTCCTGCTCTTTCTGAAACTCCGCCCTGAGGAAGTCATCACAACATGGCTCCTCTATTAACCATTTAACATTTTTGTCAGGGTTGTACTCAGAAGTAGCTCCTGTAATGAGCTCTGCTGATGAACAGTGCAGCGTGTCCTCAGACAATTTCCCACTGCAAGAGCATGGAAAGAAGGAGAACAAATAGGAAAGTAGCCAGTGAGGAACACTTAGGATCTGATGAAGGAAGTCTGAACCGAGAGGCTTGAATACAAGGGAAGATGATTACTGAAATGCAATGATTCATATTTCTGAAAGCAGTGCCGTTTGGGAGAAACATTAAGAAGGGTAACAGCTAAACACAAGAAAACACAGTGAACATATTCAAATAATCATCAAACGTCCAAAATCTAATGATGTCAAAACATCAAAGCTAACAAAAGACTGGAAACCAAAGTAGAACAGATCATGGCCGCCCTATGTGGAGACATGCCTGAAAAAGGCTGAATATGGGTTGATTGAACTTGAAATGAGTCGATTTCATACTTGGTCTGTCATAAAATGTTACTTTCTAACTGAGGTCTGCAGAACCTGGGAGGAAGTCATTATGCACGCTGTGACTTGTCTGAGTGATCATGTTGTGACATGGGGTCAAACTTTCTGGGACATAAAGTCCTGGGAATATTACTGGCTATTTTGAATGTTTTCCACTGGTGAATATTTTTTTATTTGACAGAAATGTCGCATGCCGTTCGCCTCAGACGTCTTATAAGACTGTACACCTTAACAAGAGTCATCAGACTTGCTGTGTTGTGATTCGGTTTTAGAGGCTCATCAGGGGCAGAAAACGGCAAATTAAATGCATTTAAGGAATCAAAAATGACGAATGAAGATTTGGAGCAGGAAACTGAGGGATGGTGACTAGTAAACAGAAATAAACGATGGCGCAAACCAGGACACAAGAAGGTTTTAAATTACAAAAACCTGAAGACTGATATTGACGTAAAAAAACTAAGCTTAATCCACAGATAACAGAACATAATGAGGAACTTGAAACTCAACCTGGCTGAAGGGCAAAGCCCTAAATGGCAGAAACAGCCCAGAGTTACCCAGACTCAAACAAGCAAGAACACAAACAGCTGTGGATCCCGTTGTTTGGAAAGTCTCTGTGTCAGAGTGAGAACAGATGTTTGTTTCCAGAATTTACTGGTTTAGCAGCAGCGCTAATGCTAATAGCGAAAGACTCCGGCAAGATCAGAGGTGGGGGACTCTGTGTATACGTGAACAACAATCGGTGTACTAACACAGCGACTGTCATCAGCCATTGCTCCCCAGACCTGGAATATGTGACTGTTAGATGCAGACCAATATACCTCCCCAGAGAGTTCACTGTAGTCATGGTAACCGCTGTTTACATTCCACCGGACGCTAATGCTAATACAGCTATC